>VWYK01106693.1:1791-15548 GCA_013399775.1 Semnornis frantzii | reverse complement strand
GAAAGAAAGAAGGAAAGAAAGAAATTAAAAGAAAAGAAACAATGAAAGAAAAAAAACTATGAAAGAAAAGAAACAGATGTATAATTTTATAAGTTACATTAAATCTAGTCCCATGCCCTAAAGTGCTAATGCTTTTATCTGTCCTCTTCCAAACTGAAGAGGTTTGCACCGGCGATGACTTCACTGAAGGAGCTTTAGCTCTGTACACCAGCTGGGCCCTCTGAAGGTATTTACAGTAGGACAGGTGAGAAATGAACATCTCCAATACCAGTAGTAGTCCTGTTTGTCTTTCTGTTAATAGGTCATCTAATTAATTACAATATATAAATATATAAATACACACTTCTATTTGTGGGTATATTAGTAATGTTATCTTTAGTTATTGTAAATATTATTCATGCTTAAATCTTTACTGCCACACACCCTATTTACTCCTATCTATTTGTAACTTGTTGATTAAATTACTTCTCCAAGTGCTTGTCACTTCCATTAACACCAAACTGCAGCCTTTTGGATTTTTATAATACTGGACAATGGTTTACTCCAGAACAATCTCTTCCAATATATCATATTCCAGAAAAAATAAACATTAGTTAATGTGCAACTGCTGTCCACTGAAGAGTCAACTATTGCCTCTTCCCTGGATGCCCCTTACGTGCAGACCAACAGAGTTACCCCTGAGGATGTGGCACTTTGTGAGAGGAGCTCACAAAGGAGGAATTTTTGTTGGACCTACCACCTCTAAAACACTGGAAACATACCTGTGACAGGTCTAGGCTCCCATGGGGGTGAGAAGGACACAGTTTTGCAGATGAGTTGGATGGCAATCTCTGCAATCCTCATAGACCTTTGAACTCCTTTTAATAACAGATTTGCAGCTGAAGTGCCCATCACTGTGCAGTCTGCAGGATGGCATCAAGCTCATGGTCAGACCATGCTCACAGTGACAGGTACTGGTGGATTAAGATGCTGATAGGTCCTGTGTTTCCTGTTGTTTCCTGGCACAGGAGCTAATTTCAAAGAGTAAGGGGTTTTTTTTTTAGTAGTGTTTCAGCCTCTTTAAATACCTCCCTTCTGTGGATCATTTTCCCTTTATATCCTGCAAGCTTATTATATGGAAAAAAATCCTTTCAGAAAACAACTAATACAGTTTTGCCTCACCACATATTTTTTGCATATTTACCCTGTAGTACATCCCTTTGCATGCTCTCAAAGACAGGGGGTTATGGTTAACTTACACATTTTCTGTGTTCAAGTAAGTACTGCTTAAATGTACAAAGTTGATTTCTGTTGAATATTCCATTCCTGAATGGTTTCAATGTAGGCTCTAACAATTTTTTTTTTCTCTCATGGATTTTAGGTTTTTGATGAGCTTTCTCTTTAATTATATATATATACACACACACCTTATTTCAAAATGTAATCTCCATAAAAGCCTTTTTTAAATGGATGTTGAGCCTAGGGTTTTGTGAGGATCTTGAAACTACTTTTAATGAATACTCATCAGGGTTATTAAGCTGGACATTTGAAGGAGAATATCTCATCAGTCCTAGACTCAGTGCATGCCTTGAACAAAAGAAAAGTTACATGGATTTTTTTTCCATAATAGGAGGTGTTTCTAGAAGGCAAAAGAAAATCTTACAAAGGCAAAAAATTGGTTTAGGTACTAAATTATCTGCAAGTGTATAGCTAAAAAAAACTACTTCAACCAAATGGTATTTCAAAAACTGATAGGTTATTCAGAATTATGAGGCTGGGTGAGGATTGCAGCCATTCTATTGAAAGATAGGAAGAAAAAGATGTGAAAGACAGGGAGAAGAATACCTTCCTCACTGCTAAATACTTTACAGCAATCTTTAGTATTTCAAACTTCAGGAACTCAGCTTTGGAACCTGATGATGTGAAATGAGTTGAGTAAAATCCTTGATAAAATTTCATCTTCACAACCCACATGTGTGGACATAATGCCAACTGTATGACACTGGTGCCAAGCAGAAAAACCTTCCTCTGTCTGAAAGTAATGGCCTTACAAGTCCAGAAACCACTGGCAGCACTGTAGATTATTAGCTAAGGTAATTATGCATTGTGATTATGATATCTCGTGTTATATTGATCTCTTATCTTACCCCTTTAGCTCAACCCTGAGTTTTGTGTGTTACCTTTCCCCTCACTTTTGTTTTGGGGGAGCAAGGAGTTTAGCCCTTGTGCTAAAACATTACAGCAGGTTCTTAGCTACATGGAGAATCCAGTGCCACATAGCGACTACAAGAGGGATGTGTCCCAGTTGTGGTCAGTATTAGTGAGACCCTGGTACAGCTAAAGGGGGTACTAGCTATATTCTAGCTGTGCAGTCATTCACCATGACTTAAAACTACAGAAAAGAAGAGTTTTGTCTAACTCATCCTGACAGACAACCTGAGAGTGCATGTGTATCAGCTGGCATTTCCTGGAGTCATGTCAGGGTATGACCTCCATGGTCAACACAGGGTGCTCAGGGACTTCTGTAGCAAATGGTTGTGTTGCTGAAAGCAGTGATGGAAAGAGAATAATTTGGCCTTCAGAAGTATCCAGTGAAATGTTTCTGAATATGTAGAGGTTTCATGTGTGATATATTTAGAAAATGTCCACAGCTCTGCATAGAAATGCACCGAGAAGTGTAAACTTCCAATGGAGTAAGTAACGACAAGTGGTATATATTGTCTGTCCAAACCAGTTCCAGCTGATTTGTACAATAGCACAGATTTTTTACCACACTCTCTAAAAGTTACAAATGCTTTGACTTTTATACCAGATTTACAGCTACAGAAACTGGTGGTCATCAAATAGAAAGTGAGCTCAGCCTTCATTTGTTAATGTTGGTGTAGGATGTCTTAATTGTCAGAAGTCAGACAACATATTGCTACTATAAAACAGCAGGACAACAAGGAATGTTTTCTTCTGTGAAGAAGACCTAGGCATATCAGGGAATCAAAAACTATACAAGGAGAAATATGGCCACCTCTAAGAGAACAAGCTTCATGAATCATCATAGAACCAGAATGGCTTAGGTTAGAAGGGACTTTAGAGATCCAGCCTCCCTGCCATGGGCAAGGGCACCTCTCGACTAGACTTGGCCTCACTCAGCCTGGCCTTGAACACCCCCAGGGAGAACTGCCAAATAGAAATTTTTGGATTTTACCCTAAACATGAAATATTGCATTTAAAATTATTTAAGAAGTATAGTCCTGTATCTGTTCTTGGAGAATGACAGGTTGTATGCAGGATAGGTGTAACAATGCATTTATGTGTATTTACAGGCAGGCTGAAGAAGTGTCCATTTGTGATTGCCCAATCCCACATCACAAATTGAGCTTTTTATTTTAGACTTGTAAATGCCTGTATGCTTAAAAGCTACACCTGTAGCACTTACCATTTTAAGCCTCTCCTCCTGTTTTAAATACTGCACTTATTTCTAGCAAAGCAATGGCAAATCATCACTAAACATTCTCACCTGCCACTAAAATCACCACCCGCAGGAAGCCACAACAATCAGAAGTTGCAAATCAAGCCCTAAGTCATGCTACGAAAGCTTAGTGATTGCTCTTGGCAAGGTGCTGTTGGCAACAGTACACGAAGCATCAGGATTCAGTCTTCCATATCTAGGTGTAGTTTAGTTTAGTTTTAGACTAGGTTAGATAAGCAAGGTTTGATCAAGGACTTTTCAGAGAGTACACATTCTGTGCTGTCAGCTGGTTTCCGAAGAGCACAGCTCACATGTCTGTGAGCAGAAAGCAAAGACAATGGCACATGAACAAGAAGTACACATGCATTAAACATTCAAAGCACCAAGTCAAACCCCACCCCATCCCCCTTCATAAGTGCGCTCAATAGATTCAAATGTCTCAGGTCAGTCTTATCTTGCAGATAACAAGTTGCAAAAGTAATGTGATTCTTACACAGGAACCACTGACAGGTCCTTGCCAGCAAAACCTAACTGCTCAGTGACAGTTTCCATGTCTGGACTTTAAACACCTTTGAATGCTCTTTTAAAAAGAAGCTGGAGTTAAATCTTCAACAACTAAATCCAGTGGCAGATTTCTCAGCTACCTCATGGGTCTGGATTCTCTTTTTTCTTGTACTGGGAATGAGCAACACACAGTTAATTGTACCTGTATCATGAGTTCAAGTAGTTGCATTTTTCCCATAGTATAAAACCACTGATTGACAGGAATGTTAGTAACTGGAGACATTCTATAGACTACCAATACTTTGAAACTTTAATGAACTAGTCTTCTAGAATGAAAAATCATAGTGAGCACTTGGGATAAACAAACAAACTTTTGTCTCCTATAAGAATTTATAGAAGAAGGGAAATTTCTGTAAGATAATACAAACTTACTCTTCAGTGGGAGATTTGGATTCAAAGAAGAGTCTTATATTTTAGCATAACACTTTTCATCTGAATAGAAACATTAAACTCTTAATGTCAAAACACTGTTATCTAAGTATCTGAATATATACAATTCCAGTTTGTTATTTCATTTATTTATTCTGTTTCATCACTAAGCTTTTAATCTATAAAATTAATATGTACTATACAGGAGAAAAATGTACAGAAATCCCTTTAGTTGTAATAGTTTAAACCCTCTGTATTCAGAAAGCAGAGATAACAAGTTTAAAGATAAGCAAACTGCAATTCAATTTTAGCTGAATTTCTCAATACATAGAAAAATAAGTTGCTTCGCTTAATTAAACTTTATTTTAATGATTGTGAAAATATTTTTTTCTTGTTTAGAGTTTGAGGGTTTTTTCCTTTTTTAATTAAAATTATTTTGTAAATATTATTTCCTATGTTTTATGCCTTAGACAGGTTGTTAATTTGCATTGAAAGCAGCAGATACTCAACACGATAAAAAAGATACTTTAGGAGACTGAGGTGGATGCAGTCAGCAGTTAGATTCATCCTTCCAGATTATGGCTCCTGTTATCCCTGCAGTCCCACTGGCATCATAGGAGAAGTTACTTGGGGCAGTTTAACCTGGTAATTTTCATAGGACTGGCTACCAAGTGTCATTTTGAAGTGCTTACCAATTTAATAACATAAGAAGAATGTGTGTTTTAAAGGTAGGGCTAGTTCTTCTGTTGCTAGAATAAGAAACACCACAAAACTCAGAAAGAGGAGGAATTCAAATCTAATATAAAGACAAGGAAAAGTACAGTATCTCCATGCTCCTAGCTGGCAGTGGAAGTGATAAAACCTCCTGCTTGGTCGGATCTTACAGCCTTTTTAAGGCAAAACTGCCACAGAGTTCAGTGGTAGTTTCACCTGCATAAAGTTCACCATAGTCACACCCATCACCTGCTAAGCAGGAGTTTCCTGTAGACTCAATTTCAGGGGGAAGTACCTGGAGTGTAATACTGGCTTCTAGACCAGTTTGCTTCAGGTAAATCACTGGGCAAGAACAGTGTTTTTAACTAAACTCTTGTAGATGCTGCTGGGACTTCTAAGCTTTATTACCAATGTAAATTATGTACAAACAGCTATTTTCCATATAAAATGTGCCATGATAATTTAGAGCAAAGATGGTGAGTAACTGTACAAAATTCGATAATTAGAAAAGAAAATATGGTGGTCTAAGCTTTACCAATATTTTAACAATACCATCAGATTTGTAGCAGGAAACGTTGTAAATGTACCTTATAAGAGAAGACATTTTCTTTTGTCTCTGTATATTGCTTTGACTTCTATGTCAAAGCTCAAAATTAAGCATGTAATAAAACTTTTGTTAAAATCGCTTTCATAATAAACATAAAATGGAATGGACAGCCCTTGCCTGCCACTGATGTATGCACATGGGAAGGCTCCATACACCAGTGTAATCGAGACAGCAAATGGAAGAGAACCTATTCTTTTGATAGCATTTACTTTCTCATCAAGCAACTGGAGTTTGTGAGTGCTGGGGCACCTATTTCATGTTCCTTCCAAATAGACTCCAAGAAGAGTCAGCAAGTTTGCAGATGACACCAAGCCGTGTGGCAGAGTTGGATTTCCTAGAGGGCAGGGATCCATCCAGAGGGACCTGGACAGGCTGGAGGTGGGCCCAGGCCAACCTCATGGAATTCAACAAGTCCAAGTGTAAGGTCCTGCACCTGGGTCAGTGCAATCCTAAGCACAAATACAGGCTGGGTGGCAAATGGCTGAGAGCAGCCCTGAGGAAAAGGACCTGGGGCCTGGGTTGATGAAAAGCTCAACATTGAACTGTAGGAGCAAGTCCAGAGGAGGCCACGAAGATGCTCAGAGGGCTGCAGCGGCTCTGCTATGAGGACAGGCTACAAGAGTTGGGGCTCCAGCCTGGAGAAGACAAGGCTTCAAGGAGACCTTGGAGTGGCCTTCCAGGATGTGAATGAGGCCTACAGGAAGTCTGAGGAGGGACTATTTACAAGGTCTTGTAATGACAGGATGAGAAGTAATGGGTTTAAACTTGCGAAGGGGAGATTTAAACTACATGTTAGGAAGTTCTTTACAGTGAGGGTGGTGAGACACTGGCACAGGTTGCCCAGGGAAGTTGTGGCTGCTCCCTCCTGGAGGTGTTCAAGGCCAGGTTGGAGGAGGCCTTGAGTGACCTGTACTAGTAGGAGGTGTCCCTGCCTATGGCAGAGGGTTGGAACTAGATGATCTTTGAGGGCACTTCCAACCTAAACCATCCTATGATTCTAAGAGTNGAGGGAGGGAGGGAAGGAAAGGGGGAAGAGGGGAAAGGAGGGAGAGAAGGGAGGCAGACAGGCTAATTTTACATATGTTGTAAATGATATAAATATTGACAGGTGAGACAGTATAAAGGATATAAATACTGCTCTGGTGAGACCTTACTTGGAGCTCTCAATACAGGAAGGACATGTACCTGATTGAGCAGGTCCAGAGGAAGGCCATGAAAATCATCGGGTGGTTTGGAACACCTCTGCTATGAGGACAGAAGCTGGGAGTGTTCAGTCTGGAGAAGAGAAGGCTCTAGGGAGATCTAATAGTGACCTTCCAGTACGTGAAGGGGGCCTACAAGAAGGATGGAGAGAGACTGCAATGGCTTCAAACTAGCGAAGAGTAGATTTAGATTGGATGTTTAGCTCCTATCAAAGATGGAGAAAAGCTCAACTGAAAAGTTCCTGAAGGTTATCAGAAGTCAAATTAATTATCAGTAACAAAGCATCTGCATACAAGGGCAAAAGCCACTGGAAGTTCATCAGCTGTGAGACTGCACATCTGAGTACAAGATTCTAGCTTACTGAAATAGGCATTGCCTGGTGAGGATCACAGAGATCTTTCCACAGCTTCCCAGCAAACTCACAAAATATAATGGCCTGATGACCAGCACCATGACACAAAGCAGCAGGTAAGTGAAAGCTGACTCGGCACAGATTTATTCTTCTGTGTTCAGTCATCAATACTGTGTGACCCCTGGTGTCACAGAAGGGGTCTATCCAGCACTATCATAACTGTCCCCTTGTGCTCGGCACTGGTGAGGACACACCTTGAGTACTGGTGTCAGTTTTGCTGCCTTCCCTACAAGAAAGACACTGAGGTGCTGGAGTGGGTCCAGAGAAGGGCAATGAAGCTGGTAAAGAGGCTGGAGAACAGGTCTTGTAAGGAGTAGCTGAGGAAGCAGGGTTTGTTTAGTCTGGATAAAAGGAGGCTGAGGGGAAACCTTATTGCTCTCTACAACAACCTGAAAGGAGGTTGTAGTGAAGTGGGTGTTGATCTCTTCTCTCTGGTAAAAGTGACAGGACAAGAGGAAATACCCTCAAGTTCCACCAGCATAGGTTGGATATTAGAAGCAACTTCTTGTTTGAAAGCGCTTTTGAACACTGGAACAGGCTTCCCAGAGAGGTGGTTGAATCCCCATCCCTGGGGATGTTTAAAAGAGGCAGAGATGTGGTGCTGAGGGTTAGCACTGCACTTGGTAGAGTTAGATAATGGTTGGATTTGATGATCTGAAAGGCTTTTTCCAACTGAAACAAGTCCTTTGATGGACTCCAGCTGGAACATGGGTGTTTTCAAATTTAACTACATTCAGTCCTTTATTTTTCTCTGCTCCTTCTGTCAGTGGTTTACCTCTTAGCCATGGTGTGTGCAGAAATCTTTCCTACAGCTGTAGGTGCAGTATTTGTATGCAGCTACATGACAGCACATCACTGCAGTTCAAAGCTTTGAGCAGCTGTCCCCGTGGCTATTGGAGCCTTACCTGGCTTATCACAGAGTCATGCTCAGAGCCTCACAGCTTCCTCCCAGACTCCCTCTGCAGAGGTTCCTTGCCAAGTGGAAAACAGTCAATGCTGGTTTGGGGATTCTTGCAGTTAGAGGGATGTAATACCTTCAAAAAAACATACCTGTTCACAAAACCATCACTGCTATTTTGATGCTAAGGAATATACTTTGCACTCTTATGACAATGTCTATGAGGTTTTAGAGCTATGACAAAGTATTTACAGCAAACTACTTTGCTCTTATGTAAGCCCAAATCTCAGTTTTCCATGCTTACAAGTTCTAGTTTTACTGTTGAGAAACTTATTAGAGAGAAAATAGTCTTTGATGTTACAGCATTTGTCATAAAATGCACCGAAAACATGTCCCCTCCTCTGCTTTTTAGTATTATTTTGAGGTTTTCTTCTGCCTCTTACATCCCTACCTCTTACTGAGAGGTTTCCATGAAATGCTGCCAAAAAGGAAGGTTCTAACGTGAAACGGTAGGAAAATGAAATGTGGAATGCATATCAGATCTACTAGGATCAGAGAGCCACAGACATTTGGAATAAAGCCAGAAACTGCCAGTCTTAGGGAACTTTGTAAAACTTGACTTGTATTTGCTGGGGGCAAACACTGATTCACATATGCTAACTCCTAACTAAATTCCTGCTTGAGGCTGGCTGCAGGGCAGGAACTAAATCAGGTAGTGGTGAATAAGGCATCAGGACTGCTGTGACAGAAGTGTAAGGGCTGCATGGGTTGATCCCTCCCAGACAGCACCAGGAGGCTAAATCCTCTTATTTGAGACTGAGGTAGTGCTAGTAAGCTTAGCCCTGCTAAGAATGTTTTGCATTCTCTGCAGATACCTAAGTAACTCATTAAATGCAACAAGCAGTTTGCCTGAGTAAAATCTGCATTGTTCAGGCACTGTAAAATAGTCACCCTGCCTAACAAAACAGTCAGAATAATATGCTGTGATAATTTTTTCTGTACAAAGACTGTCCACAAATACCTGCTTTCACACCGAGAAGGTGACCGTTTATCTCTGAGCTGCACCTCTAGCACAACAGGTGATCTGTGCCACGGAGTAGGAACAACTCCTGAAAGTCTCACCCTCTAGCTACCAGCTGAAGGGGTGAGAGTGGTGAGTGCTGGACTCCGCTCCCTGTTCTGGGAATTTACTCCTGTCGCAGAAAACCAGCGAAAGAGTCCAGTAGGCTGCCAAGGATGGCAGCTGGGTAAGACTGCGTTAGGTAGTAGCTGTTGGATAGTCAGGGAATAGTCCACTAAAGTTGCTTGTGATTCCCGGGGCTTTATCTACTCTTAATCCCAGTGACTCCAACTGTGTTTTTTACTGCTTGGACTTTACCAGCAGCGTTGTACCCTGACCACAAACCTGCAAACTCACCCTAACAGCCTGGAACCATAGAGAGCTGTCATCAGCCAGAACTCCTACCCGAAGAGAGGTGAAGTGCTAACAAGCAGTGAGAAAAACACCTGCCTGCACTTGGTGAGAATAAGAATTATGTAACTCTCACACTGGAGCAGGAACATGTTCCCTCTTGCCTCTGGACAGAGCACCACCACTGTGGCGCTACTGTGGAACAAAGAAACAAAACTGCATCCCACTTGCCTTATGTGGTCAGACTAGGGGAAAAAAAAAGATGGACTTTTAAAATTATTTTTAAAAAAACAAACAAACTTTGACTTAAATATAAAATTGTTATCTGTTTTCTCCATAATGCTTACTACACAAATTGATTGTCTCAAGCTGGGAGTGCAAAGAAAACCTTCACAAAAAGGCACGCCATGTAACTCGCCCTGTTCAACGCAGGCTCGTGTAGAACCGTGCCGTGGTGTAGGCACACGCACCGCGACAGCCTCCACCCAACCGGCAACGGCCGCCCTCAGCCCAGCGAGGCCGCGCCTCTGGCAACGCCTCCGCAGCTCCCTCCTCCCTCTCAGGGGCTGTTCCCGCCGGCGTGTTCCGGTCTGCGCCGGGGCGGGGGTGGTCAGCTATGTCGGCAGAGTCTGAGGAGGATCTGGCGGCTTTCGTGGCTCTCCATGGGGCCGCGCTCCGCGCATCGAGGGTGCCGGCGTGCTACTGGGAGAGCCTGTGCCGCAAGCTGCGCGGCGAGGTGGGTGACCGCGCGCAGTTGGCGGGCGAAGGGGTGCTGCGAGAAGCCCCTTCAGCGGCAGGCACCGAGCGACGCTCCCCGCGTTCGCCGCCGAGGGGGCTCGCACGGTACGGGGGCAGTGGTGAGGTGTGAGCTCCTCTCGTCTCTACTGGTTGTGTTACGAGAGTTGCAGCTTGGGACTGTAAAAGAAGTGAGGTATATCTGGTTTCGTCTCGTTGTCAGCGTAAAGCTTGGGGGCATTGGGTGACGAGATGCAATGCTGGAGTGGGGTGTCGAGTATGGTCTAAAGCCTTCAGGCCTTTTTGCCGAAGAGGAATGTGGAAAAGCAACAGTAATAGTATTAAAGTCAGGATGTTGTCATCTGTGGATTAGGATTTGGGTAGGCTTTTGTCTGTTTTTAATTTTTTTTTTCCTCCACAGTTCACTTCGACACTAATGTACCCAGTTTTAGTCACTTAAATGAAGAGTCGCTGAATGCACGAGTTGCCTCTCGGGCTGTTTTCTGTCAGTGGTTTTGGCTAGGTGGTTTGGTGCATTTTCAGCTTGGCTTTGTTTTATTTCTGATCGAAGTAAAAGCTGTTCAGCTCTTCCAGAGAAAAAGTGGTGGGAGAAGAACGTTCTGACAGCGGTTAAAATACTAACGCAGGCATCTCTGATGACGATGTGTGACTTTGTCAGGCCAAAATTTGGGCAGGTTGTAAGCGTTTGTAAGGTTGCCGCTCAGAGACACAACACCGTAAATTTGGGGATGTTGCCCTTTGTGAACTGTTTTGAGTTCCCCTCCTGTAGCTCTGCCCAGGCAGCACACAGACCGTCCAGGAGGAACTAGGCGTACTTCAGAGGAAGCCGATACCAGGAGTCTGGGCCTATCCCTGAACGAAAGCATGTGTGGGTACACGGGCATTTTCTACAAAAACCTTGTAAAGACACAAGCATAACTTAAAACTTTTAATTTTTTTTTTCCACTTGAACATTTTTTTCATTTTGCCAGCCTCAGTGCTGAGGAAAGCTGTTTTGGATATGTTGGAAAAAGGAACTGATGCAGGAAAGAAGACGCCCCAAAACAAGTTGTCTAGAGACTTGAGAATGCTCCAGGTGGTCTGGAGGAGTGTACCTGGAGAAGGAAATAATGAGGTGAACTTTCAGCCCTACAGAGGTGATCTGATGTGCACCTCAAGAGAAAAGGGAACTAGTGAGGTGCTGGAGGGCATGATGAACAGTGGAGAAACGAGAGAGGTGGGTTGAGAAGTTTGAACAGGAAGCAGAGAGGACTTCAGCATGCATGCACAAGCAAACTAATTTCAGGTTATATGAATGTGCCTTTTCCTCATCTCTGCTTCAGAGTTTGCACAGATGGGAAGCATAGCAAGTCATCGTATAATCTGAGAGTTTATAGCAGATAAAGTGAGGAAGAGCCTAAATATGTGCTTGCCACTTGCTAGCAGTGGTGTGTCTAGTGGTGCTAATAATGAGAATAGTTACACAGAAGCATAGAATCAACCAGGTTGGAAGAGATCTCCAAGCTCATCCAGTCCAACCTATCACCCAGCCCTATCCAATTAACTAGACTATGGCACTAAGTGCCTCATCCAGTCTTTTCTTGAACACCTCTGTCGACAGTGACTCCATATTACAGAGAAAATAAATGTAGGTTAACTGAAACATATGCTCAGTCACAAGCTTCCTCTTGTGTTATACCTCTTAACAAGCCTGCATGCAGGTGACTTGAAGCAGAAAGTATCTACAACTACCTGAAGGGAGGTTGTAGCCAGGTGGGGGTCGGTCTTCTCCCAGGCAACCAGCAACAGAACGAGGGGACACAGTCTTAAGTTGTGCCAGGAGTGGTATAGGCTGGATACTAGGAGGAAGCCCTTTACAGAGAGAGTGATTGGAATTGGAATGGGCTGCCCAGGGAGGTGGTGGAGTTGCCATCCCTGGAGGCATTCAAGAAAAGACTGGATGAGGCACTTAGTGCCATGGCCTAGTTGATTAGATAGGGCTGGGTGATAGGTTGGATTGGATGATCTTGGAGGTCTCTTCCAACCTGATTGATTCTATGATTCTACTCTGCTTAAATAGGAAGGTATGAGAAGGGACGTACTTGAACAGGATGAAATAGAAGGCAATGTAAGGCCTGTGAGGAAACCCAAAACTGCAAGCCGTTGCATTGCCCTGTGCCAGGATTGTGTAGCTGGCAAACTTTGGAATTGTGTTGTGATGTAACATAGGCTGGAGATGTGTATCCTGTGGCTGAAATCCTTGAATGTTACTGACTTTGGGGACAGTAGAGTGAGAGAGACCTGTGGTCGTGGTTGGTTTAGAGGCTCGAACGGTGAAAGCCAGGGTGAAGAAAGCATATGCTCTAAGGTGACATGCTGCTCCTTCTGTTTCATTTTACTTGTGGTGGTGGCTGAGCATGCTCTTTTGTACAGTACTCCAGTGCGTGTGGAGAGAGAAATTTAATTATTTCATTGTGCTCAGGAATATACATTAGGCTCTCTATGGTGCTTGTATCTGCTGTTGCAGCTTCTGGGTTTTTATCCAAAAAGGCAAAAGAATATGGAAGACTGAGAAAATTACATTGGGGAGTGCCGTCGACTAGGATGAGCTCTTGAGGAGGTAGACAGTACTAGAGTACCATAATTAGAACTGTGTGGAGTGGTTGGAGAAGCAGCAGCAAATAAAGCAAAGGTAAAGGATGGAAATGTTTTGGGAGTCCAGATAATAAAGAATAATGGTGGGGGGAAGGAGTGGCGCAGTCAGCTCAAGATGAGGCGGGGGATGAGTTTCCTCGTTTCTTGTGTGAAGGTGGGAGGTATTTTTTGGTTTGTCTTAACCTGTTGCAAAGATTAAAACTTTCTAGCCTAGAACGTGGAGAATTTGCATCCATAATACAGATAAAAATCTTTTACGTCAGCACCTCTAGAACCCAGCCTCTAGGCAGCTGTTTTCAAACGCTCACACATGCTGCAACACACAGAATGAAGGTGTGTTCTCCTTCCTGTGTGTATGAGAAGTGGAGGTTGCTTTGAGTGTTTTTTTTGTTGTTTTTTGTTTGGGGGGGTGTTAATTAAATTGTTTATCTCAAGGTCTGCTGGAACATGTTTCATTCTAAGAGCATTACATAGCCGTGAAGTAAACTGGATTGCTTGTTCAAAGCAATCGTATTTCTGCTAGATCAAGGAACCTCTTTTTATTTAGTGTTTAGCATTCCAGGGCCCTTAGGAGGCAACATTTTTCTGTGTTTGTGAGAAACTTGGAAAAAGAAAACAGATGCATGTGTAATAGGCTACTATCACCCTATATAGTGATTCTTTCTTACATTATTGGAGAAACCATGTATGGCCTAGTTATAAGCTGGGGAAAAGAGTAGCTGCATGTAATTTTCAGCAATATTGTAT
>VWYK01106691.1:30294-43243 GCA_013399775.1 Semnornis frantzii | reverse complement strand
TGAGCAGCAGCACTGTGAAAATTCAACTTTAGAATACGCACCAAAAATCATGCTAGAAGGATGCTTCAGAGAGTATCACACTCGTGCAGCAGAGCTCCCAGATGCTGTATGGTTATGCTGAGCAGCAGAGATTTTTAGCTGCGATCACAGAGACTGTGAGCTTGTGTAAGCCACCAGGAATAACACAGAACACAGATGTTATCCATCCTTTTACTTGACCTTGTCCTTACCCAATAAGGATTGTTTGTTTCCTTATGCTTATCACTAGCCTCCGTGGGTATGGTGAGTTGCCCTTTAGCTGATGCAGTCTGGTATTGCTCCTCTTAAACTGAATATAATTATCTGAAATTTGTTCTAAACTGCAAGCATTAGATTTCCATGAGTGTTTTAAATTTGTGGTAGCTGTGGATGTTGCTTTGCTATGCGTTCAGCGTAGGAGATATTTTTTTGGTGTAAATCCTTTAACAGCTGAAGAATTATCAGCTATCACTATTAACTATGTCCTGCTACTGTCAGGCTTGCCAGCAATAAGATTTTTTACCTATTTCTAAGTGAAAAATAGGTCCAGAACATTCTTGTACTGATGAAAATGAGCAAAGAGCACTGTGCATGAGTAGCCCAAAAGAAACATGCACGTGTGTGTATCAGCATAAAGTGTAGTTGCTTATGCAACTATGTAGGAGGCTTATTGGGTCCTTTCCTCAGTTACATACTTGGAGAACGTGTGTGACTTTCATTTGCCTCAGCTCAGTGTAAAGTAGTCTGAGAAATCCCAGTAACTTCCATCAGCTCAAGAAGACAGAGCAGCGGACATGTTCCCAGGGTTGTTGAACCAGAGACATTTGCCAGCTTTTAGTTAAGCAAGAACAGAACCTGGAGTAAACCCTTGATTTGGACTCCCTCACATTCCAGAAAAATAATCTGCAGTCTTTGTAATTGCAGGTCAAAAACTCTAGATCTGAGTTTCCTGACAACTTGGAGATGCTCTAGTCTCATTCTTGGTTCCAAACTGTACAACTTGAGCCAGACCCTACAAAGAATCAAGCAGCAAAGAATAACTGATTAAAGCTGCTGTGAGAAAGGGGTCTGATACATGTTAGAAAGCTCACAGTGGTAGCTCTTTTCCCTTTAGGTGACACTGAGTTTTAGCAACACAATTAGTAAATTATTTCTTTGGGCTGATTGCTGCATTTTCTGCATAAATAGTGGCAAGCCAGTATAATGTACTATTCAGCTCTGCTTCATTTTCCATGACCAATCAGTTTTAATTTTGAAGCTCAATGCATATTTGACTAAAGAAAAGCTGCCTGAAGAGAGGAATGGGCAATCCTCTTTGGCTTCACTAGTTAAAATTGCAGCTGCAGAGACAAGACTCTTTTGCTTTTTGTCAGCAAATAACACACAGAGACAGATATCCAGAGATTGGACCACAGGATGTTCAGTTGTTTTCCATACTTTATGCTGTTTATATGAGAACAGTAGTAATATCTCCTTGTCTTTCTCATAGGAATCGGATGATGAAGATGGATTGCCAAAGAAAAAGTGGCCAACTGTGGATGCATCTTATTATGGAGGTCGAGGTGTTGGTGGGATTAAGAGGATGGAGGTATTTGGCTTGTTTTTAATTGTTGTTATGAGATTTTTAAAAAGCTACCTTGATGGACTAGAGACTGGGATTTAATTAGTGCTTGTCCACCTGATTTCAGCTCCTGTCCAAGTAACAGACTGCTGTCATTTACATGAATAATTAAATGAAGCATTGTGACCCAGAGAGAATTTGAAGATTGTGAAATGGGATAAGCACCAAAAGAATATTTTCTTTACCAAATCAAGCCCTTTAGAGCAGTTGAGTCCAGTTACACTGGGTTTAAGTATTTGAGGGTGCCATCTACACTCTGCCTGGCTGGCTGAAAGCAGTTGATTTCAGGAATTTCAACCCGTGATTTTTTTTCTTTTGGGTTCATTATGGTTTTGTGGGGTTTTGGACTTGGTTTGGGGAAGGGGGGAGGTTTGTTTATGGGTGGACTTTGTTTGTTTGTTTGTTTTGCTTATTCGTTTTCAGGTAAGTATTAATTCCTAATACACAAAACCACACATGTGTTGAAATTGGCCAAGGAACCACAACCTGTGCTGAGATTCATCACAAGATAGTCTTGGTGTCTAAAGTGAGGTGTGACTGTGAAAAATCTCATTTACCATGTCCTTTCCTGTGGTATGTTTCAGAAAATCAGTGGCTAATGCTGTGATTAGCTACTAACTCCTGTAAATAACAATGTTAGCAAAATCATCTTCGGTATTTCTAGCCATTGGTAGTATAAGGCAGAGAATTGTAACTCTCCTGTATCAGCTGAGGGCCTAGTGATGACTTAGGGATGTCACACCAGAAATTTCCACTAGATTTCATTAGTAACTGAGGAAGGTGGACTAATGTAAGCCAGACAACGATCTGGACCAAACTAGGGCTAACACAGCGAAAGCAATGGCTTCTCAACAAGTCCTTGCAAGTCTCCATTGAAAGTATTGCATCTTAATATCCTTAACCATTTTCCTTGGGAAGAGGAAACTGCTGGTGGGAACTGCTGAATTCTCTGCTTAACAGTATGCTGTCCTGACTTCAGGTGCGGTGGGGAGACAAGGGTTCAACAGAGGAAGGAGCAAAATTGGAGAAGCCCAAAAATGCTATTATTAAGTTGCCAGAACAGGAGTATGAGCCATGGGAACCCAAGCCGAAGAAGCCCCATGTGAGAAAACCACCTTCCCAGCGGAAGTGGTACACTCCAATCAAGGTAACACATCTGCTGCTCAGTTTTACCAACTCTGTTATGTCATATGTGTTGCTGCATCCTGCTTCCTTAGCACAGTGTTTCTTATGGCAGAGGTGGAAGAACCTGTTTCAAAAAATGGCCAGCAAGCCTCAACTTCCCCTGTTTCTTGGAACGTGCATTTTGCCTGGTGCTGTGTTGCCATAACTTTTTGAGGAAGTGTGGAGGTTGTTGGGGATTATGAGCAGCGATCTTCCCTCCTTCAGCTGTCACCCTCTTTTCAGGTTCTTTTACACAGCCTGAATTGCAACAGCAGATAACTGTTAGGGAGGGCAGATGCTGGTTTGTGCCATCGCAAGGCAGCATACAAGGAGGATCAGATAAAGTGCACCATCATTGCTTTGATTGCGCTGTGGCTAGGGCCTTGGATCAGGCTTCACCTCTGTTTTGCTCTAGTTCAGCCACAAGATGTAGCATTTGGTTGTGGGCAAGTCTCTCAGTCTGTCCACACTTTGATTGCCATTTCTCATATGTCATTATAGTATCTGGTGTCTCCCTGTCTTTTAATGTATGTATCCTCACACAACCCTTGAGGGAGTACAGAGCCGTATCTCATTGTTTATGGCGAAAGAAATGGGAAGACTAGTGCAGGCTAAGGAAGCATCACATCATGCTCATCCCAGAAACCTGTGGCCATGTCCCAAACCAGTGCTTTGTGGGATGAGGTCCTCCATCCCTCATTGTCACAGATCAGTTTAACAGTGTTTGAATGTATTGCCTGGAAAATGCCTGTGAACTTTAAAGCCTGCCTAGATAGATAAACACCAGTAAGGCTACCTGTTCTCCAGCTTGCCTCCCATCACTAGAGTACTTCTCTTTGTCTGCCTTTTGTTAATATAACACCTGTTTAATTGTCCCTCTTGGAGGAGTGGTTCACATTAAACTGTGATCATCCTCAGTGAATTTCCTGCAGGCTGAATTTGGCCTATTGCATATCAAGTAGATGTTACCCTCTAGATAGGCAGTATACAGAGGGCGAGGGCACACAAGCAATGTTTGTATAGACAGTTGAATACAGTTGAGTTGGCTGGATCAACTCACGTGTAAGTCATCCCCAAGAATCTTGGTCATGTCTTTTGTTTATTTGTTCATTTATTTATTTTTATTCCAGGGCAAACTTGATGCACTGTGGGCTTTGGTTCGACGAGGCTATGATCAAGTCTCTCTTATGAGACCACAGCCAGGGGATAAGGTAAGTTGTCACAAACACATTATCGTGTTACTTCTCTGTGAGAAGCACCAGTGCTCTTTGCTCCAACTACCTCATAATTTTTATCTCACTTTTATCTTTTTTTTTTTTTTTTCTTGTCTGGTGAGCTTGGCTCTTTTCACGTTACCCTAAGGCTGAAATTTTGTCACAAGAACTAGAGATTTCAAAATGAGCTAAAATGTCTGTGGTGGCATCTATTTACAAGTATCGCCCCGAAAGGTCAACAGCAATGTCTCTACTGTGGTGATTTGATTGGACTGAGGAGGAAACTGTCTGGCCACAGTAGTGTATGATACCTTTTTCAACCATATAAGGTCTTAGCTGTTTGTTTGTTTTTTCCTCCTGTGCATGTATGTTGAAGCCGAAGTCGAACTCAAGCTTGTGGGTTCTAAGGGACACTGGTTTTGAATTTAATATGCAGTAATTATCCTTCCTACCCAAATTAGTAAAAATGCTTCTCAGATTTAATAATTAATTAGTGACAGAAATCATGAACTGTGCAGATGATAAAGAAACAATGTATAGCAAAGTTAATGGAGAAAAAGATTTCTGTATAATTCTGTGCATTTCCTACGTGTAGGCAGAGAGTATCACCTGTCTTGATAAAGTCTGTTTGTCAAAGATAGGTCAAGAGTAGATTCCTCCTGAGAGGAAGTAGAGAGTCTGTTCCTTTCAGAGACACAGAGGTATTTATGGGCTGCCTGTGGGTCACTTGTCATAGCTTAGTTCAGAGCTCTAACAGTTTCCCTGTGAGAACCTGGCTACATTGCAGTTGTCTCTACCATGTTATTTGGGGGGACAACTCCACAAAAAGCGAGGACTGCTGCTTTAGGCTGTTGCACCCTCAGATCTGGCTTTTTGTGGCAATGCTTTGAAACATGACGACTGAACAAAGACAGCAGTGTCTTTCTCCCCTCTCTGGTCCTTTTCTGACCAGAGTCCATACATTTTATCACCTTTGCTTTCAAGGAAAGAAATTACAGAGTTACAGTGGTAGGGGCCATAAAGTGCTTTTTTGCATTAGGAAGGGTGCAAAGGCTCTTGTGCTGGGCTCATTTGCCTAAGTGACTTTCATACCTAATAACAGGCTTTAAAAGTAGCCCTAATTTGCATCATCTAGGACAAAGAAGTTTCATCCTTCTGCCTTCTGGCAAATCACTGTTGCGGCATCTTTTAGTTGTTAACCAAACATGCACCTTCATTACCTGAAGTTTCATCTCTTCCATTTTTATTTTGGTACATAAGGAAACTACAGAGAACAAACTCAACTTCCTATGCTATTTTGTAAAATGGTCTTAACTGTTCCACTAAACTGCATTTTCAAGGCAGCTGTGCTTGAAACACCTTATTTACTTTTTAAGCACGACCTAGAGCTTCTGAATAGGCTCTTTAGACTCAGCTGTATTTTGATAGCACTAACATTGTATAACATGAATCCATCCTCTGCCTTTCACTCCCTCAGTTGGTACATTTCTATCAGTGCAGGGCACAACAGAGCCTCTGTTAGCCTGTACAGTCAAGAAACATGCAGGAGGCTGGCTTCAAACAGGGATCCTCAGTTTCTTGCCTTCCAGCTCTGCTGCAGGGAGGACAAAAGGCTCAAAAGAGGCAATGTGAAACAGAGTGAGCTGAAGGGTTATTGTATCAGAGAGAAATTAGAAAAATCAAATGTACATCTGGGAAATAGGGTGGAAAGAATCCTATTCAGGCGGATTCAGTGGAAGAATAGGATCATCTCTGTTCCCTGGCCTGTGAAATTAACTAAAGCTGAAGAAAGTCAAAACAAGAAAATGACTAGACATCCTTCTGCTGTTTATAATAAATAAAGGACATCACAGGCCTGTATTTCACAGAGAAAGCAAGCAGCAAAATTATTTTTTGTTTGACTTTCCTAGTAGCAGTCCCTGAGTAGAGAGTTGGCTCCTTGTGAGTTACACTTTTGTTGTGGGGAAGTGTATAAATATACACATAGGTAGACAGAAATACATGTGAGTATACAAACACTTTGTGACTGAAGAATGGGGAAATTAACCCCCTGCTATGAGTGCCTGGTAGCATGGAGATCTGGAGCTCTGGCTGTGCAGAGGTAGAGGAGCCCAGCAGCCCCAGGAGTATGCCCACAGCTCTGCTTAACCCAGCCCAGGCAGGGACAAGGTCACTTCTGTACCACAGTGCTGACAGTAGTCAGTAGATTTTTGGTTTACTGTTGGATAGATGTGAAAGTGCAGCCTGGCATGCCTCAGTGCATGATCTTGAAGAGAGGGATTGCTTTGGTTTATAGAGTTTTGAGGGATTTGGGGGGAAAAGAGGGACGTGTTCTTTGGAGGTTTAGTTTGCCTCTTTCTGTTTATTTTAAGGTAATTTCATAGTTGTTTTGGTTGTTCAGGAAAGAAAAAGGAATACAATTTAACTCTGTTTTGGGAGGGTGTTTGGGATTATAACTCCAAAAATTCCAATCTCTAAATTTCCCAGAATCAGTCAAAACATTATTTTTTTACAGGTATTAGCAGATATATATATTGTTTGGGTTGTTGGTTTTTTTTTCCCATTGGAATAAGATAACTCATTAAAGTTACATTTTCTAAATTTCTGTTTCATGGTTTGCCTTTACTGAAGGGGAAAAAACAAACAAACAAACACAACAAAAATACCCCAAACAAACGTTTTTATTTTTAATTATTATTGTTTCATTTGGGTATATGTACACTTTTTGTAATCATTGGGAGAATTTTTTTCTTCATAATGGAAGTACTAATTATAGAGAAGAACACATCCATTGAACATGAGGGAAAATATTTTTTTCAGAAGGCTTTTGGGACAGAGAGAAGATGACAAAAGAGAATTTTTTGCATTAAAAAGTTCTTGTAAAACTTTGGAAAAATGTAATCTCTTTCATCATTTGAAAATGTGTACTGTGGTTGGAGAGCTTTTCTCAAAACATCTGAAAAATACTTGTAGAAAAAAAACTCTTTATATGATAGTTTTGGCAGAAAACAAAATATGTTGGTTTTGGTGTATTCACCAATATCTGGTTTTGTCAAAGAGAAGCAAAAGTCTGCCAAACATTTTTCAGAGCTGTTCAGGATCTTTCCATACAACACAGCTGCCTTCTCTTTGCCCTTGCAAACCATACACTAAAGGCAGTGTTGCTACCCCAGGTTTTCAGATTCTGACTTCTGCCTCACTGCCATCGCAAAGCTAAAAATGGCACTGTTTGTGTTTGGTTTTTTTGTATGTTCATGCACGCAAAGCCTGTTCCAGAACGTGTGGGAACTTTGCAGTGGAAATCCAGGCTGTAGCATGTGTATGGGAGCAGAGAGCTGGTTGCTGCAAGGGACTTTCTGTTGTCCTTTGCTCTGGGTGGCCAGTGCTGCTGTCCATCTGTCCTCATTAATTCCTTCATCATCATCCTTTTGCCTTTCCCAAACCACCTGCTATCTTCCTTGTCTATGCTGCCCTTAGACTCCTGCTCTAGACATTCCATTTTATTTCCTCCTGTGGTTTCTTCCTTTCCTTGCTATCTCAGTCCTTTCCCTGCATCTCTCCCTGATAAGACAGACTGGTGACCTGCAGTCCTGCCTTCTGGTAGCAATGGGCTGATGACCAACCTCCTTCCCGTACTCTCTCATTGCTGGAACTGAGCTGCTGGTAGCAGTATGCCCTGAGTTTTGGTCTCACTGCAAATCTGGCTGAGGTTGCTGAGAACCCTCCTGCTCTGGTTTGTGTCTTCCACATACTCATCAAGACAATGATCTCAGGATGCATAACCCATCAGTATTAGGCAGGATTTTATTAGTAGGACTGGCTGTGAAAATCACAGACACTTTCCAGAACTACCTATTTAAGGAAAACTAGCCAAAGACAAACTCTGATGGCCCTTCTCCTGAGAGGTGTGCCCACGGTGTTTGGCTTGGCTCTGCAGACAGCTTCTTCTCTTGGCCTCCATTCAAAGTCATGTCTCATCACCACCACTGAAATCAATTATTAGTTTGCCAAGTACCTCAGGAAAGGGTCACAGAATACTGCTCACTCAACTTCTCTAGGTCAGCCCTAGCAGGAGCTTCTGTTGCACCAGGATGAAACCACAAGGGATAAACACACTTAACTCTACCTCATCATTAGCAGATAGGCTGCTATTTGTGGGGTGGCTTTTTGCTGAGCTCTCAGACAGCATCAGCAGAGGAGCAAAGAGGTTAAAAAGGGCTAAAAATCTTGATGCAGTTTTTTGGGCTTACTTCCTTGCAGTAATGTACAAAGATGAAGGCTCTATAGGCTTTTGTGCTATTGTATCTATACTTCCCTTCCTCTCCCAGAAATCTAGGACTTAGAAGACCAGCAGTGCCTCTTTTGACCAGAGATAGACAGCCCGAAGGCAGGGACAATGCTCATCAGGCAACAGGGAGTGTGTCAGAGTGGCTGCATGGCCTGGTGAGCTGCCTGTTGCTCAAGATAATTCAGGCTGCCTTGAGGGGCTTCCCCACCTCAGAGTTCTCTTTCTGAGCTTGCAGAGGACTACTATGAAGATTGATGTTTTGGAAATACTAATACCTGAGCAGCTTGAAGTGTCTCATAGTAACTGCATTAGCTGATAGGGCAGGTTGTCAGTAGTGTCTGCAAAAGGCAACTTTCAAGCTTTTCCTCTTGGCTTTCTGGATCAACAGTGAAACTGTTACCATTGCCATCAAATAAACATTAAAGTCCCAGATATGTGCAAGGAGGAAGGTGAGATACTTCTTTCAAATGGTCTGTTTAGTTGCTGCTTTCAGCAAATCTATTCCGTTTTTCATTTCAGCACATACTGTCACAGGAAATTCTTAGAGGCTCGGTTTACCAAAAACCTCAACTGAAAAAAAAGGACATTTTTCCCCCAGGCAGAATTGGTCTTGTTTACTTTAATGCCTTAGAAAGGGATCTCATTTTTTGTCACTTAAGATTACCTGCAACAGGGAATGAGTGCGTAGACTGGATTTTGCTGTCACCATTCCCCTTGTATACTCATGGGACTTTACTTGGGAAAAAAGCAATGCTTTAGCAGTACTGCCCAGTGTTTTGCACATGCAAAACCCTGTACTGAGAAAGAGGACTAGAAGCTGTTGTAAAAAAATTCTGAAAGGCTTTTTGTTTCTTCTCTGTTGGATGAAACAAGCTATGAGCTGCTGGTCATTTTGGAAACCAGGACTTCTGAGTCCTTTCAGGTTCTCACCATTGAGTTTGAGCAAGACACAGCAACTAGAATTTTAAACACCAGCCTCTGAAATGAGGAGTATTTGATTTCCTCCTTCTGTGTCTCCCTTTCAAAATAATCACTCTTAAGATGAAAGGTTTAATCAGAAGATCCGTTTCCCCTCAAAAGTGATTCCTTGTAAGGCTTATCATGACTGTAAAATAATCCTGAAAACACAGTATTTACCTTCATTACAACTGTGAAATTATAGTTAAGTCCTGATAGGCACATGGGACTCCTCAGAAGAGTGGTGGGACACCAAGCCTGTGGATTATTAATGACTTGTAATTAAGTTTCTGGTTGCTACCTACAGGTGGTCAGCAGTTTGAGTGCAGGAGATGATGGCAGCACCCACCTGTCACTCCACCCTAGCTGTCCACCTACTAGTGCTATTTAGAGCTCATTCTAATTGCTTCTTTTCAAGACTGAGTAATGGCCTTTAATAGGCTTCCCTACCTCATCCTTAGAGATGTGTTGTAATCACCCAAGTAATAATTGGCAGAACTACAGGGGGTGCTGGAAAAGTAGCACTGACCTCCTTTGGACTGTGTTCATCAGCGATGGCTACCTTGTTCTGGGGCTTTTCTCCTTTTGCTTAACCTTTCTGGAGCCAGTTGCCTTCATAAGCTACTAACGTAGAGGAGAGAATATTGCCTGCCACAGTAAATGATCTCACTTTCTCAATTTCAGTGAAAATGTGACACATGTAGCTCCCCTTAGTCTGAGGGGAAGAAGGCTCCCTGGTCTGGTACCAGTGGCCTAATGCACAGTTCTGAGGCTGCACTGAGCACTGCAGCTGGAAAGACATAGTCATTGACTAGTGAATTTCCTGTCTTGTAAGAATCCCACATGCTGGCATACCTCTCACTTGTGCCAGGTTCGTGTTATTTCTGATGTGGAAGAAGAATTGACAAATATGCTTTGGGGATAGATGCTGTCTGTCTGACCTAGGTGGAACTAGCAGTCTCTTCATGTCTTTGGGAGCCAGAGGCATGCTCAGTAGCAACAACCATTAGAAGATTTTCTGAAGAATCCCAAGGCTGGTGCCACTGAGCACACACAAGAATGAAAAAGGATTGGCCTTGCAATTAGGACTGAGATACAATTTTGGAGACCCTGTCTGTAACCAATATAAGTTACTTCGCTTCTGTTACATTGTAGTTCCACAGTGATAAATGAGATGAACAGGAAATTTTAGGAGAGTGAGATTGTGTTCCTGACAGCACTTTGAGCACTTCGTATTCTGTTAGGTAGACAGGGAAGTTTACTTCTGCTCTCAAAGCGTGTGTACTACTTTGATATTTAATTGGTATTTATGGTAAAGGAACAGGTTTGTCAGGATTGATTCTCAGTTTTTCATAGGGAATGTGACTTTGAAATAAAAACTGGTGACTTAGTCCCTTGTTATCTTCAGCTCTGACATTGCCACCTTGGAGGAATAGTCTCTTGTGTGCTGTCAGTTTTCCAGGCAGTACTTCATTGATCATGTTCAAGAAAAGACTGGATGAGGCACTTAGTGCCATGGTCTAGTTGACTAGATAGGGCTGGGTGATAGGTTGNTCCTGGGGCTTACAAAGAAGCCCACAACTGTAGGTACATCTTTTTTGAGAAAACAAGTGTAGAAATGCACATGGAGTTGCTTACTTGAACTGCATGCACAATCTACAATTTGCACATGCAAATGAACAAGAATACTGCAGCAAATATATTTCCTTCTTGGCAGCACCCCTGGGTCAGTGCTGAACTCCATGTTAGTTTCAGTTGGATTGCTGGGAGATGTGCCTCGTTGTGTCCCTCATCATCTGAGTTGGGTGATAGTCCAAAAATTAACCTACCCAGCTTTTCCTAGCTATCTGCTTACATACTTCTAGTAACAGTGTAGGAAACTATTTCCCTTTATGCAAAATGAGTAATAGCAGAACCTTCCTCTTAAGGTGTTTGAGCACTAGAAATAAAAAAATGCTGTGTAAGACAATGTATTAATACTGTTATTCATACTAAAGTTCTTGCACAGAGCAATAATGTGAAATGAATAGATATTGATTGCATTGATACTTTCTAAAGCAGAGCTGTGGTTCTGGGTGCTTCCACTCTTCTATAAATTCCTGTGGTTCATGTTGTGGTACCAGAAGAGAACCACAATCACTGTGTCTGCTGCTCCATGAGTAACACAAAGATACTATGCAACCTGGAGAATTTATGGGCTATGCCTATTAAATCTTAATCTTGCTTTGAACATAAACATCAGGTTAATAATAAAATACTTCAGTTCTATATAGCCCAGTTCTAGTCTCAGATAAGAACAGCAAAAGCGAAAGTACTTTTTTGTCTATTTGTTTTGTGGGACAGTTTTGGTTTTGTTGGGGTTTTTTTGTTTGTTTTTGGCAGGGGGAGCACAAGGACATGTCTTGTCTTTTCCCTTTCTTTTTGGGTTTTCTTCCAGGGAATATAATTACCCAAGTAGACACCTCGGTTTTCACTAGCCAGTAACTTTAAGGAGTGGGATATACAGAAACTTTGAAGTGAGGCCAATCGAGAGCAGTGTTCTTTCTTGCAGTGCTAAAGGCCAAGCACTGATTGAAGCAGACCTTTGAAAAACCAGAGTTGTACCTGGGTTTATTCTGTTGTTGGGGAACAAACCACTGTCACTGCTAAGGTGACACCAGCATATATGACAGAATTTGTATGAGACAGGTGGCAGTAGGGTGCTCATGGAAAAAAAAAGAGTTGGAACTTGATAGGCTGATCAAACTGCGCAGGGGAAACAGGGCAAGTATATGTTTGCATAGAATGCTAGGTCTCTGAAATGGGAAGGAGAGTTCCATTTCAGGACTTTGGTATTTGAATCGCTTCCCTGGTGTGTTCATTCCTAGAAATAATGAGATAGCTATGTCCAGAGGAGCTCTTCTTCAACTTAACACAGGAGCATGTGGGGGAGAAGAGGTTTTCTATGCCAGCACTGATAATGAACTGCACAAGTCTCATCACAGGAGAGGAATTCTTGTAAGATAAGCACAGAAACCTGAGAGTGGTGAGCATCTACTTGCTCTGGATAGCAAAAAAGCCATTTAAGGGCCAGTTACCCAGAGATGAGTTTGGGATACTTGTATCTGTTTTCAGACTTAACAAAGAGGTAGCTCATCTGTCTGGTGGGCCCCAGGATATCAGAGGCAAGGAAAGAAATAATAAGCATTTTCACCAGAAATTTCTCTCAGGTTTCCAGCATTATCCTGTACCCTAGATGGGTAAAGGGCATTGTATTATTCCTCTGTGCATGTCATAACCCCAGCTTGCTCCTGAAGAAACAGTCAAATTATTCGCCCTGGAAAGCACAATGACACTTAATTACAGTCTGATTGAGACTAGTTATGACTCTTTGTGGCCTAATTTGCTCCTCCCAGCAAGCCACCAATACCTCAAGGATGAGCATGTGGCACCCAGCAAATGTTTGTTGCTCTTGTTGCTATGTTCCAAAGCCCTACGTATTCTAGGTGATGGACAACTGCAATCTCATTTTCCCTGGAAATTCCAAAGGAAAAAGAAAAACCTTTCATAAACCACTTCTGGTTTGTTTTTTTTCTTGAACTGTATTCTAGGTCTGGTCAGCATTCAAGTGTGGAAATGTGTGGTGCTGTGGTTAAAACAAGGGATGTGAGTCACAAGTTCTGAACTTGTAAACCTCTTTTTTTTTTT
>VWYK01106691.1:3689-30254 GCA_013399775.1 Semnornis frantzii | reverse complement strand
CCCCTGAAGCTGGTGCTTGACCTTGGGTGGATGACGTGACCTGACAGTGGCTCTCCTCAGTTCCTCCACTCTGAGAGCATCATCCATAAAATCTGTCAGAAGAGAAAGGCAGTAACTCATGGGTTGTGAGTGCAGATTTAGGTTAAGATACTTATCTCAAGTTTGGGTGGGATTTGCTCTGGGATGGCCGTACTTAGAGACTGGCACCGAATATAAAGTATGCCTGATAGACCTTCAACTTTGATTATGCCCAATGTTACCCTTTTCTGTTCTCTTTGCCATTTTAGGTCTTTTAGGACTCAGAATCAATGGGCTTTATGTGCCTGTGCTGTGCCTTATTTGAGCCACAACCTCATCAAGGTCCAAGACATGTGATGTTTTGTGCATTCCTGTAAGATATCTTGTGACTGGCCATTCTTGCAGGAGGTGTCTATAGCCGACTGCTGCATTTTCCAGCCCTGCCTTAGCAAGAAACAACATGCAGCTCCCTGCTGAGTGGCATGGGATACAAAATACCTGAAAAGCCTTGTCTTCAGTACTGGGCTGGGTTGTCCATATCATCTACACTGTGTCACTTTCCTTCTGTGCCTAAGCTGGAAAAACGGTACCAGCCGTGCAAGAGCTGGATGGTGAGGACATACTCAGCGCAAAGTTTATTTTGCTAGAGGGCCCAAGCCCTCGCTTAAAAGGCCAATTACCATGACTGAGCTATTCCTCTCTCAGACTCCTCATTACTGGCTCGTTGCTCTGGGGGTTAAATTGGAAGTAACCCACTTCTGGTCAGTGTATGGCAGTACTGATCCTTGAACTGACTGTATAGGCTTCTCCCAGTGCACCCATTCCTGGTTTCAAGCGGCACCATGCACAGTGGCGTCTGTGAACAGGGGAGCTGTGTCTTGGGAACCTATCAGTACTTGATTGTATCCAACTTTTGGTATTCTGATTAAAGAAGCTGCAGCAACCTGGGATACTGCCACTATTAATCTTACTGCACAATAGTTCCTATCTTAATTTCATGATATATTTGGACACCATTTCCCATATCTCCACCTTTTTCTCTGTTTTGGCTAAAAATTACTGCTTTACATAGTCTGTAAGTACTTCGCATGTTGGAGGAATTAGCTGAAGTAGAAAAAATACCCTTGAAAAAGTCTCAATATTTTCAGGTTTAGTTTTGAAACAACTTTTTTTGTCTAAAACTCAAGGAAGAGGTGTTTTGGATTGAATAACACATGTTTGAAGCCCAAGTGAAACATTTTGACATTTATTTTTCAAGTAAAATAGGTACTTTTGGTTGTTGATTCGTATTTTATTTTCCCCCCTGACCAACAAGTGAACCGAAAGATTACTTTTCATTGCCACTGTTGTGTGATGAATGCCTTGGGACTGTTTGTGAGTTTGCCATGGCAACCTACCTCCCTTGGCCCCTGGAGGATCCCCTGGATGGTGTTATCACACACTTGGTGTCAAAAAGAGCTCCTATGCTCTCCTCCCTTCCTCACATCATGAATCTTACTTTCTTGCCTATTTGGCTTTCATAGCCAGGATGTCTGAAGACATACCAGGCTTTAGAAAGATTTCTTCTCCCAACCCCTTTTACAAAACAAGGCTGGGCCCTCTGCCTCGTAAGAGGAGCTCATACACATCAGTTTTCCTCTGGGCCTTACAGGCAGCGGTATGGGCTATGCCTCAACTGACCCAACAGCTTCTACTCTGAGTGTGTTGTTAGTCCAAGGCATTGCTTAGCTCTGTTTCGCTGTCACCACGTGCTCTGCTCTCACCCCATATATGGCTACCTTCTCATTTGTGACTTGGCTGTCAAAATTTTTGATCAAAGATTAACTTCCTGTACTGTATCTCCCTGGTGCTGCACCAGTGAGCCAGTGACAGGCTTGCAGGTGGCTCAGTTTAGTTGCTAAAAAGTAAGAGAGCAGGCAGAAAATGTGCCTTTGTGAACTGTGTGGAGGATCCATATGTGTCTCAGTGGTTTTTAAATATCACTGCCCCTTCCTGCATCGGGATGCATGCCCTCTTTAATATTGTGTTATGTCCTACATATTAAAGCTCATTCTAATTCCATCTGTGATGCAGAGCACACTGAGTGAGCACAGTAGGTTTCATCTCATGGCAACACCACCTCACTTATGCTATGCTATTAACAGTTTTCTGCTAGTACTTGGTTCATACTTTTGCATTTGCATTCATCAGTTTGTAATTTTCAGTTTTAATTTATGTGATATACCTAAGGCCATTAGAGGATCCTCACTGTAACAATATGAATGGTTCATGATCTACAATGCAGTGATTTCCTTCCCCTCCAATAACATCATCATAGAAAGGAGGGAGCAGAAATTGTATGAGTTTACTTATAAAGAGACCAGATAATACACTGGATAAAGAATGACCTGAACTCATTCTCCTTTTTAAAAGCAACACTAAAGAAAATAATAGTTATATTCTCATTACTGGGCACTGCCACTTTAGTGGACTGTAATTTTGAAATCTTCTTCTCTTCAGTCAACTCTGTGTTCTCTTACCTTTCCATAGTTTTGGTTTACCATTGTTTTAGGCATCAATGCTGAGCAACCAAATAGATCTCCAGAAATTGTTAGTTACAAAAGAGGATTTATTAAACCGGAAGATACTTGAAGACTCATATGTTCATGCAAACAAGTGTTTTACGTTGATGGTGTTTAATGTGTTGATTTGAGAACTAACTTAAAATGGCTACATATAAAAGTTAATTACAAGTCAATGAGGTAATTGTTAATGATTAATGCTGCAACAGTAGTATAACTGATGATGATAACAAAATTGTTAAGTAATATCATTAGAAAATAATTATAAATTGCATATTTATTGACCTGAAAGCATGTCAGCCACCAAACTGCTGATATGGGAATCTCTGAAGTTTCCAATACTTCCTTTTCCTACACAAAAACAGTATTAGGAGTTTGTAGAAGTTACTTGCTTATGTCTGAAAAACATGCAGGTTTAGGTTTTATGTGACAAACTGTTCCAGCAGTTCACCAATTTCTAGCCTGTATGCTGCAGGGTAATCAGTGCAATTCCCAGGAAACCCATGAAGGTTTTAATGAGCTGTGACATGTTCAACGCACAGTCAGCACGAAGCAGTGCAGTGTGAGGGAGCTTTTGGCAAAGGCTGGTGCACAGAGGTCCTAGCTTCTGAGGAACCAGCTGCTTATCCTGACTCTTGCCCATGGAACTCAAGTAGTGGGAACTCTGTGCCATCTCAGTTTTTTCCTCTATAAAATTAGTGTATCCATAATATGGGTCACTCATAAGCACGTTGGATAAACCAATTTCCCATACTGTTGCTGTTTTAGGATACTCTGTGTAGGTGTTTCTGCTAGAACACTTTTGCAAAAGTCACTAATATTGAAGATGGATATATCTCTTTGGTTTCTAGGTGTTTGGATCAAAGCTTTTACTTGACTAAAGTGATTCTTATTGTAGCTGCTCACTCTTGTGGTTTTATAGGTGGCATAATAACCTGTCTCTATTATTTTGGGTTTTAGAGCTCTACTTTTACACTAAACTGTTGGCAGATATTTAGAAACTGAAGCTACATGCTGATGAACCATCCCCATAGCAAACTGGCAGAGACATCCCAGTGACATCAATAAACAGAATTGGGGAGAAAGGTGACTACTCACTTGAGTGCAAGGAAATTATGTTCATTTCAGATTTCAGCATCCTAAATGTAATTGTTTTGACAAGGAGCTACTTTATTTTTTTAATGTGGTGGTTTGTTGTTTTGAATTGCTATCCTCAGCTTTTAAAAGAATTATTTTAATTTAATCCATTCTAAAATGTAAAAGTAAGTATCATATTCTTACAAAGCTAAAAGATAAATAAATTTCAATATATATTTACATGTAGCAAATTCTTCCACAGTCATATCCCTTCTTCTAGTCAGAATTGCAGCACTGAGGCTCCAAAAGCAAAACCAGGAGTGAATGAAAGCTTAAGGAAAATATGTAACAGAAAGGATATCTGTTATTAGGTCAACTAATGCAAATAAAAATAAGAAACAGAGTTTTGCATACACAAACATTCTGGCATCCACAGAGGTGAAAATGGCTTTGGTTTTTCTTAAACGAACACGAATGTGCATATTAAAATGAATTTAAAAAGGGGATGGCTACTGGCAAGTGGGGCATGTTTTAAAAATCTCTTCTCTGAAGTGCCCTGAATATCATCGATAAAGAACCTTGCGCATTGGACTCTTTGAATTGCCAGGATCCATCCAACAGTTGTTGTTCTTTTCCAATGAAAACTTTCAGAGTGGTAGCTAAAGATTTTAGGGGAACAAGAGCTGGTGCATCATGTACAGAGCACTATGATGAAAGTAGCCCAGAAACAAGATGCGTTGAGTTTCAAGAGATTCCTCCCTTCCTTCCCCCACTTTAAACCACACACAAAAACACATCCTAGGTGGTCGAGGAGGCATTGCCTAGAAGTACAAAGTGCCTGAATTGCACATGTGATTGTTACACTGGGATAAAAGCTAGAGTCAGGACAAGGGCAGATCCTGCTGCTTCAGTATTTGTACTTTTTGAAAAGCCAATTTGGCAAGCAACATAACAAGAGCCTAACAAGTGGACGGGCATATGGAGAAGCAAAATAATTGTGCATTAGAAAGACTGTGCAGATGTGAGCTGAAATAAGGGCGTAACTCCATATGGCGCATTGCTGACCTTCAGTTGGTGCCTGAATGACAGTACGCGGTGCAGGTCGCACCATCTGAGGGATGCAGTACTGGGAGCGGGGGTGAAACCAGGCAGAACTGGATTTACACAGATCATCTGCTTCCTAGAAAACAATAAAGCAGCTACCAACAGCTGTCGTGCCTGGGATCACCATGATGTAACTGCACCTTGCAAGTCTCGACACCTTCCTTAAAACACTTCATGTATACCATGATTCTGAAGGAAAATACTGTTACCACTAATAAAATGGTGCTGCCTCTCAGTCTCTGTTTATCTGCTGTGAGGGGAGAACATAGGTGAGTGTGCAGGATACCTGCTTTCTGTCCATTTTCTCTTTGGTTTAAAAGCCCTTACGTGCCTTTGGAGAGGAAAATACATAATCCTTTCGAATGTAGAACATTCATAATCCTGTGGTTAGCATGTTTATTTAAGAAACATTACAGATCTTTTAGTAAACTAGCCCCAAAGAGATGTGCATGTGAGCTAGAATAGCTCTGGCACTCTCATATTAGAGAAGTGTGGTAAGTGGAGGGCTTGTTTCTGCAACCTAGAGATCCTTTGATGAAATATGCTAGTTTAAACTATGACTTCTGATTTATTATCATTTCATATCATTAGCATTATTATATCATTTCCTTTTAGCTGTTAATCGTAACACTGGCTAAGGGTTCAAAGTCATTTTATCAATGGCTGCTTGAAGTTCTCAGGAGGATTTGCTCTAGTCTTCACCAGAAGTCTTTGATACATGAGAGTGTAGGCTAATGCTGATAATCTATTGTGAGGAAGTGTCACAATACATACATCGATCACCCAAGCCTTTATCTGTCAGACTCTCCCAACCCAACCGTATTTTTCATGACACAATGCGGCGCATGGCCTTTAAATTACCCATCTGTCTGACAAATCACTGAGTGTGGCAGAAACTGGCAGCAGTTTGACGTCGCCTATCACTTTAACTGAAGTGAAAGTAATGCAAACAGATTTATGGGATCCCCTTTGATTATAGGCTATGAATATATTTGGAATTGATGTTTGGGAGAGAGACACAACAGAGATGCAGGAAAAGCTCGTAGGCAAAAATGCTGGCGTTGGGCTTGCAGCTTTGAATTTACTATAGAGGATATTGTTCTGTCCTTAATTTTTCTCTTTCCCCATGTGGTACCTCTCATTGGAATACCTCTGACTTTTTTCTTTTTTTCCTTTTCTTTCTTTTCTCTATACTAGCTATTGTTTTGTTCTAAATTAATTACTTTATAAATACCATAGGTGGGTTTTTTTACATGTATTTGTAGTATGGCTGTTAAATATGTCTGAAATGTTAATTGCAAAGTTCTGAAATTCCAAGTGTGTTCTGAATACAGCGGAGTGCAGCAGAAGATAAATAGCTGATAAGGATGGTTGCTCTCTGCAGTGCTCGTGAATTCTGTGATGAAGTAAAGCAAAACATCAGCTTGGGGTTTTTTTTGATGCAATAGTTTATCTTTGTTGCAGAAGCAGTCAAGACCTCAGCTTTTGCCCTTTGCCTCCATGCAAAGGCTTCATTCACAGCCAAAGTCTGCTGTAACAAGCCTAGATTTTTGGAAAGGAGATTTCATCCTACGTGTTGTTCAAGTGTCTTGGTGAATTGTTATGGTGAAAACTGGGACTGAGAATTAAAGAGTATGCCTCATGGTCAGGTGACAACACACCCATTCAAATGACTCTTAGCTGCAACGTAGCTGTTGAAGTCCTGAGCCACCCAGTCTCAGTAGCAGTAGCATGGTATCCTTTGGACATTAGCACTCTGAATCAGTTTCTGAGCTTTCTGGAGCTTACATAAGCTTCTCTTGATAGGGTGCTTGCCTTTCTTCAGAGCAGCTATAGACTTTAGTAATTATCTTCTTTTTAAAGAAACAATTTTCATTGAAAAAGTTGCAACCATTGAAAGCTGTTTAACAGAAGAGGTAGTTGTGATTCAGATGTAGTTGCTTTTGCCTAAATTCCAGGGAAAATTGTGATTTGTGGGTTTGCCAAATAAACCTGCCCTATTCCGTAACGTCTCCAGAGACTCCTCATGCCAGGCAGCACACAGTTAGCAGCAATCTGTCACTGATGTGAGTTCTTGTGTACCCCACATCACAGCAACTGGTAGCTGTGGGAATCATGATATGCAGCTGCTTAACTCTGAGATAAACTTTTCTAAATTTGGAGCCCTTCTCATGACTTGTACTTGGGGCATGTTGGCATAACCTTGAGCTGAATTTAGTATGTTGATTCCAGTGTGCAACCTAAGCCTTTGTCAGCAGCATTGTGGTTCCATGGGTCTTTCAAAGCAATGGAGGGAAGATGCCTTCTGGGACAGATCATTTTTTAACAAATCAAGCAGATTTTTTTTCCTTTACCCCCAGTAAAGTTTATCTTGAAGAGGGAGAAGTGGATAACATTTACCTCTATGCTAAACTGTAGAGGCCATTTTCATTGGAGTATTTGCTACATGGAATAAAACATGTCTGTTGTGCAAAAGAAAAGGTGCTAGCAATCCTGATGGGATGGGTACTTTTCAGCCCACAATTACTCGTTTGGTAACCAAATCCCAGGTCTTGTAAATGGGCTATTGGCAGTGTCACTCCCGCATTTTCAGTCAGTTGTCATCTCTAGCTTTTGTTCGTGGCGATGAGAGACCTTTTTGACTTGCAGGCGCAGGCTTCTGGCAAGCTTGTGGCAGCTGGATTCTTGCATAAGCATCTCGACTCCAACCTTGCTAGGTGAGGAGATGGAGCCTGATGCCAAGCGTTGCATCTCCTCACACAGTCACAACGCTGCAGGATTTCATGAGGCCTCCATGGAAGTAGTTAGGCAGTTAGAAAACTTACTAGTCTTGAGGAGAAATAAGTACAGCAGACAGCAGAGATCTTGGTGTCTGATTGAGGCTGTCATGTTGATTTTGAAGTGCCTGAGAGCCTCTGGCTGCTCCTCACAGGAAAGGCTGGGTGGTCTTTGGGAATCTTATCTGTTTCTGCTTGGAACTTGGTTAGTGGGAACCTACGAAAAACTTTGTTCTGGCTAAAGGAACCCTGACACTTGTATTTAGTCCCTAGTTGACTAAGATATCCCCAGTGTTTTTTTTCAAACCCAAGCTACTCCTGTTTTAACATCTCCATCATGTGCCATCAGGTCCCGCCTGCCTGTACCCTACATCAACTCTGAAAACACTCATTGGAGAGAGATTTGTTCAAGTCCCACCCTTTGTTGCTGTTCATGAAGGAAGTCGTATCTGCATTGGAGCATGGAAGACAGATGCACTATCCCAGTGTAGCGATCAAAGCATGGGCAGCAGCTAGACTAATGCCACTGTTAAAAAGAAAGCTACAGAAAGTGACTTTGCTAAGGTTGTTCCCCTAGTACAATCTCGTCTCTGCTCCGAGGGTTTTTTTTAAGCACTGTTTTGTCAAGTCAGAGTTGGTGAAGCTGTGGCTTTGGGCAGATTCTACAAAGCTCTAGTGGTAGAAGAGAGGGTACATGTTAGGAAATTTAAATGAGTCCTAGGCTATTCTCTGTAGGCAGGAGCCCTGAAACCTGAGTAAGGCATTGGTTTCTAGCACTGACCTTTAGTACAGCATGATCCAAATGTCATGTCTAGGACCAGTGGCTGATACTGGAAGAAGATCTCAAAGCATAGTCTGGTCTCTCTGCTTACAGTCCCTTTATCTAGCTGCTGCTGAATCAAAACATCTGTTGTTTTTTTCCCCTCTAGGGAAGATGCATAAACTTCACTCGAGTGAAATCAGATGGAACCTCTGCTCCTTACAGCCCACCACCAAAGCTACCACGGCTCAATGATGCTCCTCTCAACAATGCTTCAAGGAATCCTTCTCCACCTGTGTCTATGCAGCCTCCTTCCCGGCAACCACCTCCTGGACCACCCCCTTCCCGAGCCCCTCCTGGACCTCCTCCTTCACGCCCACCACCACAGCCCATGGCGTAGAGTGCAGCAAAACCCCGATTGACAAAACATGTCTCTTTGCTGAACACAGCATATTTATTGAGTATTGGTTTACAGTTAAAGATATCAGAATTTGTTGCTGGTCAGCAAAATAAGAAGAAAAAAAAAAAAAGGAAAAAGAAAAAAGTGTCCATTTTAGTGTGAATATATTTATACCACATGTGCTGAGTAAGCATTCAGTGGATAGATTCAGAGCTATGGGGTATAGAAACAAACCAAAATGGTCATCTAGATACAGTATCAGCTTTTGTGTATATACATTTGAAGATCTATTTACATATGACATTTTTCTGACTTGGTATGTCAGATCATTAATAACTTTAGTTTGTAGACATGCAGCAGTGGTTTTGATAACTGCCACCTGCAAGCTGGTTAAACATAGCTCATTGAGGAATTTACTTTCTTTTCCCCAGCAGTACTGCATCCAGATGTTAATGTAGAACAATAATTGCAATGTTAACTTTCCGACTTCAATTCTGCAGGTGGAATTTCCATAGAAGTCTTTAAAAAGGATGTAACAGTAATGAGGTGAAATGAAACTGTGCCAATACTCTAGCAGTAGCAATCTAGCATAAAAGAGGGATATCTTCTTCTCCTGAGGAAGTCAGTTTTCAACCTGCCACTCTACATGTGTTTAGACTTTACATAGGATAGCCATTGAAGGCCAGAGATTGGTTCTAGAAATCCAAACCTTTAACAAGACCAGAGTTCAGACTTGTCCAAAGTTCAGAGGAATTTTGAGAAAAACATTTTGGCTAGGTGTTTAGTTCTCATTTGCAGAAAACGTGATCCAAAATGGAACAAATATGTGCACAGCTTGAGAATAAATGCTGTAATTTAAATAATACATGCTGTTCGCATATCAGCAGCGTTGAGGGACTGATTCCATTCCTATTTACTTATATATACTTCCTTTTGATGTTACTGCCAATCAGGACTAGATCTTCTTGAAGAATCTATGTTTGAATCACTAGAAGTGGCTCATTCCTTAGACAGCCTAGATCCAACTAATATGTAACCTTGCAGTTTACCTGTGGCTGAGAGGGCATGGCATGGTCAGTATGAGCTTTTATCCATTTTATAGAATGTTTGGCAAGAGGATTTCCCAAACATTGTGACTGCTCACCTCAGTTCTGTGTGTCATCAGAAAGTGGTGTGAGCACCCACACAGAGGTGAGAATTTGATGACGCGGGACTGTGGGACAGCCCATGAGTAGTGTTTGCTAAGCAATACTCATGTGAGCTGTGCTCTGTTCATTCCCTAGTGAATCCAAATAATATCTGCACTTGCTTTTCTTCCACTACTACCTATCATAGTGTATTGGAGAGGGTAGCTGCAAATCCCTGTGCTGGTTCGCTTTGGCACTGTGTTATGAGGATAGTCATAGAAATAATGTTTATGTTGCATTATGACACAGCATATACCTATCTCACCTGTGTGTAGGTGTGGGTGTGTAGCACATCACAGTGGTTATTGGCACATAAGAACATGATAAAACACTAACTGTACCATGCAGTTACTCCAGATTTAAGGCCTCTTCATGCAGTTGTTACTGGCACGTAAAGTGGCACTGGTACAAATAGAAATCAGACTTACTCTTTCCAGTGGAAATCCCACTTGCAGAACACTGCCAAACTTCATTGGTCTGTGCTGGTCACTGTGACATGCTGTGTGTATGCAGCTGAGGCTGTCAAAGAAACTCAGAAGAACCACAGAGCCTCTTTCTCCTCTTGCACTGCTCTGCTCTCTTGAGTTATGCTCTTACCTCATGTATATTGGTGCAGGTAGTAGAATTGCAGTCATGGGTGCCGGCCGATCTTGGAGCTGTTTCTAATTTAGGCTTAAGCCAGCAAAGCACTTCTGCATGCATTAAAGTGTCTTGCAAGTCAAGAAGAACATCCTTATGTGCAAATACTTTGCTGACCTGTGACTTTATTGTGATTAGAAAGGAGAATTGGAAAACACTCAACCTTATCTTTGTTCTTTTTCATCACTTGAATAGGGTCTGCATAATTTGGTCCACAAGAATGGAATTATCTTTGAAGGAGAGAGAAGTGTCTCTGTGTTAGCAGGAAATGTGTAGTTTTTGGTTTGGTTTCTGTCTCTTAAGAAAGAGAGAGAGAAGAAGTCCTATGAATGGAAAGGTTTTTTGCAACCAGTGTGACACCCAGTCATCACTTACTATCTCCATTTCTGTCAGCTGAAGAGTGAAACTAAAGCATGTCCAATTTTCCACTGTAATTCTGGTGAAGCTCCACTTTTGAATGAAGGGAACTGGATGACTGCAGCAAAGAGGTAGGGACTCTGGATGTGGGGGAAGGTGCTTTACGAGCAGAGATCATTGGCTGGTTTTTTGGGGTTTTTTTTTGTTTGTTTGTTTGTTTGGTTGTTTGTTTTTTTTTTTGATTGTATGGAAACTTCTGTGAAATAAACTCACTGAGTCTAAAACTAGTTGTAACATGTACATACAGCTGAACCTAACAGCCTCTCGTGTTGGCTGTCTTAAGAATAATTAGTAGAGAAATGCTAATTGGGAATTGAAATGGCAGAGGACAATAAAATTCATTCCCCTGCCAGGACAAAACATGGTGTTTGAGAATTTGATGCTTGTGGGAGTAGGGCAGACCACTGCTCTGTAGATGCCGCATCTTATCAGCAGGCAGAAAGATTGAAACGGTGGAACTCAAGAGAAAACAATGGTGGAACACACGGGAAAACTTGATCACAAAATTAGTATCTGCTAAAAAAAGCTGAATGGGTGGGTCAAGAGTACACTTTAGCTCATAAAGAAGCTCAGGATCTAAATTTTGTGTTGTCTTGTACCTACACAGATCTTGAGACAAGTCGGTAGACTTGCTGCGTATTTGCATGACTGTTAGAGCTGGTAGAATTTGATTCGCTTCCAATGAGAATGAAGGCATTGGCTTTGGAAAGACTTCTCACAGTCATCCATTCAGCATGCCTGTTGTTTGCAGTTGAGGGGAATATGCTGGAATAGCCAGTCTTGCAGAGAGAACAGGTACTAACCCTTTCTGCATGGCTTGCAAGTACAGTGGGGGTAGGAGTGATTTGGGCTTCCAGGTGGTCAGATCTGTATATAATAAAGCAGGAAGCACCATGAATTTGAAAATTAGATTCAGTATAAATTGAGAACTCAGCATTTTCACTATATAAAATTAAGCATTTGGTGTGTATTTCTAATTTTGGCTGGCGCTTCTGTGATGGGCACTGCAGATTTCATTTGCCAATAAAGCACAGAGAAAGGAAAGTGAGCCTGAACTGAATTGCCTTTACAAAGCTGGAAGCAATGAAAATGCTGCACTGGCTACAGAAAGGCCTTTTGGTTTTGTAGAAATGTACCCACTTTCAGTGATCTCAGGCTCTAGGAACAATATAGTAGGAGAAATTGGTTGCTATTTTACTGTCTCTTGAGCTTGATAATTATCTGGTGTAAATCCACAGAGGCCAATTGAAATCAAGGCAGTAATAATGTTGTTTATGGGCTAAGAGGTGGCTCAAAATAAATGAGAAGACAAAATCCCTCTAAATGCTTTGATATTTGAATGTTTGTATGCTTGTATGTCAGTTACAATTACAGTAGCTACACTGCTAAGAAATGTTCTCGTGGGATGATTCCCCTATATATAATTTGAAACTTGAAAAAAGAATCTAGTTGCTCTCCAAATCTGAAAGTGTGGATTCAGAGGACCTTTGGCTGATGCTTTGCACGGTTGTGAAACTACACGAGGCACAATGCAGCAGGCAAGGAAACCCCATGTGTCTAAAGTCGCTACAGAACCACATTGATCAAATCATATATATAGCTATCTTTCAACCTCAGTGCATGTATTGCCATCTGTGGGAGTTGCCTGCAGAGCAGACAGTCCTACATGTAAAAGGAAAACAAAACAAAGCAAAACAAAACAAAACAAAAAAAAAAAGGAGAAAGGAAAAGATTCAGCTTCTCATCTGAATGAGCAAGCATAACAATGAATGCCATTATTTCATGAACTGTACCAGTTCAAATGCAAGTGCATCTGGTGCTCCTAATGCTTTTTACTCCTGTTGGTCTTTAGACAACATGAGCAGTAGTATGCTTTCTCTCTTTCATTTTGTGGTGTTTTTATTGTTGTTTTCACTGAGAAAATAGCCCTACTTCTGTAAATATAGAGTTTAATGTGGAGGAGACAGCACACTTCTGGATGTTACTGCTGGACAGTTATTTATTAAAAAAGGGCTTAAGGTGAATAAATACAGGTGGCTCAGGATACCTGCATGCAAGTGTGATAATGCGATATAGCATTTTCAGTTCTCTGTAGTTTAGGGGGAAGGGTAATTTTTGGGTCATCCTAGTTTGTTTAGAAATTTGTTACTGATCTGATACTTTGGAATAATGCAGTGGAGATTCCTAACGTATCAGTGCTTGAACAGATGTGTAGATTATAATAGTTTTTTTCACTGAGGGGGTGGGGGGAGAGGTTAGTGAAGGAGAAAAGTTGTAGTTTTTGAGAGAAAAGATGTACTGTACAAAAAAAATCTTTTTCTAAGAAAAATATGTGTTCTCAGAAATAGTGGGGATGTGGGCTGATAGACAGCCAAGGCATGGCAATGGGAGGCTTTTAGAGGGACAGAGAAGTTTTACATGGAGGTGTGGGTGTGTTACTGGTACACGTGGTACAGATTTCTGTAACTGATGTGCTGCTTCCATGTTATAATTGTATAATCTTTATGCATTTTATGCGCCTGCTCCATTTTTTTCTGAGGAAAACCTTGCAAATGTAATACCTGCATGCAAATGTGGGAGATGTAGCCAAAGTCTTATAATCCAACATAATGTAGTCTTAATGGATTCAAAACGAACAATAAAAGTGCTTACTGGTTAAACACTACAGAGAATTTCATTGAAGGGTCATTTTAAGAGGGAATAAGTTTGTCCATACCCGCTTTCTAGCTAGCTCAGACATCTAATGATCAGGAAGAAAAGACAGGGTTAGACTGTCAGGATTCCCATCCTCAAGTTTCTACTGATTGATTATTTGACTAGAGACAAAGGTGTGTTCTGTGCCTCAGTTTCCTTTTTCTAACCTGAGAGTTTCAGACTTTGACTAATTCAAAGGTAAGCCACTGTTTGTTGTAAACCATTTGGGTATCAGGATAGAAATGCTAAGTAAATTCTGCTGGAGTCATTTCTCAAACACTGATTAAGAGGCAGGATCTGGACTTACTGTTGCTATCTTAAGAAAAGTCATTTAATGCAAATAAAGTAAAAGCCATTCAAAATAAGCTGCTAAAGCTGAAGACTTTAGCACAAAGAAATTATATGGTAAATCCTGCATACACCTATGAGAACACTGGAGTCATCAGACTTCAACTACTGATTTTTAGGATTCTTTCCTGAAGGACACAGGACTGGATCTTAAGACACCTTCTTCGTTGTATCTGAAGCTAGTTTTTCCTTCCTTCTCTGCTTCTAATGCTTCCTCTGAATCTCTTCAAGCTCCACTGAGGATTGGGAAGGAGAAGGGCTGATGGAAACAAGATGGCTGAGAAGGTCAGTAGGGGTAAGCCACAAAAATCTCCAACCCCACCAGGCTGTAATTATGGGTAATCGAGGCTGATGCAAAGCTGCTGAGCTGTGCTACACACTCAAGTCTACTCAGCATGGCAGCCACAGCTGTGTGTGCAATGGGAAAGGAAGCTGTCCTTGCACACATGCAGCATCCTGAGCCCATGTGAGCCTCATCTGCAAATATGGTGAGCACTGGCATTTGAGGGGTCTGATAGTCACATGAAGTTGTGATGGTAAAGCAGGTGGGCATCCTCCTCCCACTTGGCAGCTCCAGCTGGCTGTGCTGCTAATGGGAGCCAAAGCCGTTTGCCTGGAGCTGTGCTCCTCCCTCGTGGAGTCAGGGGCGCTGACAAAGAGCCTGGCTTGCTCTTACTTGCTCCCCAAGCTGGCAAGACAATACTCACCCAGAATGGTTTTGTGGTCTTCACTCTTTTTTGTTCCTCCATCTGCTTCTCAAGTAAAAAGCAGGCTTGGGCTCTCGAATGAGATCAGATAAACAAAAGCGGTCCTGGAGCCACAGGTCTGGGCATTTTTGTTCTCCATTAACAAAAACCCAACACTGGCTGCAGCTGTGGCTGGTTAGATTTATGCATGCCTCAGACAACCGAATTCAAGTCTGACCTGAACTTCCCCAGAAACAGGGAATGTGCAGATCCAGGGCTTTGGTTGTGGTCTTAACTATAAATAGCCCCTAGTGCTGATTTAGCATCTTTCATCAAACATACTTCACCATCTCAGGAGTGGCATTTACATATGAACATACACCAGCATACCCTATTTGGCTGCATGGAAGTTGGCAGCAAGAACTTTCCTGGCTTCAGCAATCTGAGCCAGGAACTGAAAAAATTAACTTTCCTCCCTATCCTCCCATTCATTCCTTAAGAAACCACAGGCAGAGCATTTTGCCTGTGCTGGAAGTTGCCTAATATCTACTCTGTGAACTTGCCTTCCCCTTGGAGTTAGAACTCTTCTCAAGCTTCATCAGTTTCTGCAGAAAGAACTCCCCCTTCCCTGCACATTGAAGACCCCTTTTTTTCACTGCAAGGGAGAGTGTCCTAGCCAGGTATTACTCTGATTATTGCAGCTCAGGAGAACTATAAGAAGATGTCATGAGGTGAAAGAGTTATGTGAAAGAAGGGAAACATCCTGCTGAAAGGTTTTCCGTGAGACATAGATTGAGAAATGTTTGCCTTTAGTCTTTCAGAAATGCAAGACTGTTGTGCATGGATACTTGTGGCATGTCCTTAGACACCCATCTGTATCTCTACCATAATGTTCACTGAAATGAGCTCTCCCCATGCCAACCTAGCACTGCTGTGTAGTAGCTGAGTTGACCATCATCTATACTGATTTCCTTTTGCATCCTGCTGAATCTCTGGGCTGTGATTTTTGGATGCAGACTGTTTCTTCATGATAGAAATAGAGGCCCCACAGAAATTGCAGAGTCATAGACCAGGTTGGAAGAGACCTCCAAGATCATCCAGTCCAACCTACCACCCAGCCCTATCCAATTAATTAGACCATGGCACTAAGTGCCTCCTCCAGTCTTTTCTTGTACACCTCCAGGGGATGGCGACTCCTCCATCTCCCTGGGCAGCCCTTTCCAATGCCAATCACTTTCTCTGTGAAGAACTTCCGCCTAATATCCACGCTGTCCCTCCCCTGACACAACTCGAGACTGTGTCCCCTTGTTCTGTTGCTGATTGCCTGGGAGAAGAGACCGACCCCCACCTGGCTACAACCTTCTTTCAGGTAGGTGTAGACAGTAATGAGGCCACTCCTGAGCCTCCTTTTTCCCAGGCTAAACAATCCCAGCTCCCTCAGCCTCTCATCATGTCCTAGATCCTGTGCTTCAGAACACCTCTCACTGGAGATACATACTTTTCCCTCTAATGGCAGAGGGATGTGGATAGAGAGAACGGGGGAAGATAGCAGTCAAGACATTCACATATAAACGTGTTTGACACAGGTTACTAAATAAAACAACTCTATTCTTATTGACCATGACTCAGGATAAAAACTGAGTGCTTCCAAATGTTTTCTAATCTCTATTTTTCAGTGCATAGGAAATGTTTTGAGCTGAAAATAGGAGTCTCAAGACTCCTCTTCATAATAAAACATGTATTTTGCCAACCAAAACCAACAGGAGAATATGGCAAGCGTATGTGGCAGCTCTTCCTCCACAAAAACACAATTGTGGCTGTTTTGTGCCTCTCTTCCTTTGTACATCAGGAACAGCTTAGTTGAAAATGAACATGCCTGAAGATAGGGGTTAGTTCTGGTCAGCTTTAGGGTTTTTTCTTTTCTAGATTTCTGAAACACGTGTGTAAGGTCTGCTGGGATCTTTGGTGACGGGGGATGCTAATGCAGCAGTAAGGCCGTTGGGCCTACTTCCAGATGGGAAATGCTGCTATATCCTCAGCATATAGGTGGTTTCAGGCTCCAGGAGTGCATGCAGCCCAAGTCTCAAATGCCTGAAGTGGCAATCCATCTACCAGGACAGCCAGAGACAATGGTTGCTGTACCAAGCTAGCAGGTATGGCTAGATACTACTGGTGTTTTGCATCACTTGTCCTTCTCTAGTGGAAAAAGTGGGCAGAGAGAAACTGTAGCTCTCTGCAGGCTCTGAAGCTTCCTAGCCCTCTGTCTGTCACTTTTTGCCAATACTAATAGTCTGCATCACTGAAGTGACTTTCAGGTCAAAATAGGAAATAGCTCATTTCTCTCCTGGCCATGTTTAGAAGTGGAGGCACAGGTCTGCTTGTGACACAGGCCTGCCAGACTTATCACTGCCCTGGGAAGAGCAAGCAGGATGCTTGTAGGTAGCCTCAGCAGAAGCTCCTGAGGTATCCTGGGAGCTACGTCTGGAGCACAAGTTTCCTGTATCCATCATGAGTCCTGTTCTCCTTTTCCTGAGCCATGAACAAGCAGTGGTCACCTGCAAGAGCCTGAGCTGCAGCCTGCAGGAGTCTAGGGGGTCCAAAGAGTTGATGGAACAACTCTGGGTTCACCAACTGCAGAGCAGTTTTTGTGGGTAGGATGGTATAGTCAATGTTAAGGCTTTCTTCCCTCCTGTGATGTTACTGCAGGCAAATCAGAATATCTCTGTTTCTCTGCTCTTAGTTTTGCTTGCTGTGAGGACAGAGACCAGCTCTGGCTGTTGGAATTCTACAGCTAAGCACTCTTGGCCAGGCAGATCCTGCAACTGTAGTGGGGGGATGGTTCCTTTCAGACTCAGCAGCTGCCAGCTTCCTTCTCTGGTTATCTTTGCAGCTCCTCTTGGGGTAGAGGTAAGAGGTGAGAGAGGCTCCTAGTGCTGATCATTTATACAACCCACATGCAGCATTCTGGTAATTTTGGTAGTTTGGGAGCATCCCAAACTCAGCAGCAGGAAATAAGTGTCAAAAGAGCCTCTCAGTGTATTTGCAGAGAAGCATGATGTGTCTCTGCTGGGATCTGGTGCCAGCAGCTCCTTTCCTAAGCAGCACTGGGAGAGCTGCGCACAGAAGATGAGCTGCCTCCTGCAGCTGCTCAGACGGCAGGCTGAGGGAAAATGTCAGCCTCCAGAGCCTGTTGCCTTGCTACTGTAGGGTTTGTCCAGTGAGGGTTGACAGAGCCTTTCCCAGCATGGATGCTGCAAGACCCGAACCAGTGCCAGACAGGAAATGCTCCTTGGCAAGGCTGTCGCCCACGGAAGGGAGGACATCACAGACATGCACTGGGACGTTACGGTACGTGGCACCACCGCGCTGTGGCTGTTTGGGCTGCAGTCCCTTGGTAGTGCTCGGTGCTCTGATAAGCAGTTCAGGTCTCTCTGGGCTTAAGCGGCCGTGGTGGTGGAGGAAGCGGAGCGGCTGGCCTGCCGCTGGAGGGCAGGACGCGACAGCCTATTTCCCACAGCAGAGCAGCTTGCTCATACTTCTCCAGAGCTGTGCCGGTAATTGCATCGCTTTGAGAAAAATAAATATGCTTCAAGCTGCTTTTGCTGGGGGAACTCTGCTTAAACCATCTGTTTAAGCTGCCATAACCGCCTTTCTCCACTGCCCACAAACTGCATGCTGCTCAAGTGCTTCCCATTCATCTGTCCTGCCAGGTGCAGAGCAACCTCACAACTGTAAAACCTGTAGGACAAGTCATTGCCATTCTCTCTCGTTCTCCACACCTTCACTGCTGACCAGCATCCATGTCAGCCACTGCAAATACAAGGTCCTCATGATAGGCTGGGGTGGTGCAACTAAAGAGGGAGAAGCTAGCTGCTGGAAATACCTGCTCACCCTGGCACATCAGGTTGCTTCTGTCCACACCACTTCATGTCTGTCATCTTAGAAGGGTGCTTAAGCAAATGTGTGTCTGTGTGATTGAGCTGCTTCACAGATACCCACTGGAAATAGCAAATTGCGAATATACCCTGGGATAAGAGTTTTCGTTTTTTTTCCCAGGTACCACTGACTTAGGATGCAATGCAGTACTTGTATTGCTCATAGAGGAATTGCTCAAGTCTTTGCTGAGATTCCCAAAAGCTCACTGGACCAGGACCAGATGTGTTGACCTAATGAAAGCAATGCTTCAGACATCATACAGCTTCTGCAGCAAGGTGATGCCCTGCGTCCAGCATTATAGGATATTACTATTTCCTAACAGCATCTGTTGTTATGCATCTTTTAACAAACTAGCTGCAATCAAAAATGATCTATTGGCTGGAGGCTCCCACTAAGGTTCAGCTCTTAGATTGGAAAGGCCTCAGCATTTCTAAGCCATTCTATAGCAGAACAACAGGCAGATAATTGTATCCAGGTATTCTACTGCTCAGTGCTTTGTTTCCACTCCAGGCTGACCTGTGAAGGAAGCCTGAGACAGGCCTTGGGACTGTGACCTTTCCTCCTTCTAGCACTCATGGACCTTTACTACAACTCTTCCTCAGCTCCTTCCATAATCAGTATCTCTTTCAAGGCTCCTTCCTTCACCTTCCTCAAAGCTACTCTTCCCTCAGCAGTGCCCCTACCTCTTTCAGCCTCCATGCATAGCAAAGCTGGTAATGGCACAGCATTCATGAACCCATGCTGTGTTTTCTACACTGCACTTCTCACAGGCATCCTCACTGGTGGTGCTACATCAGTATCAAAGAAACACACATCAGTCCTGAAATACGCTCCAGGCGAACAAGACCTGACTCATTTGTTCTCTTCTGTTCTCACAGGTACCTAAATGAGCTGCTCTATGAGCCGATGACAACGATTCCATGTCTGAAATGGTCAGCCCTCATTTATCACCTTTTTCATAAAAATCGGCACACTGAAAATAACTCACAGCTAGAGACAGAAAGTGGTCTGTTGAGGCATGAATGGATACTTTGTGCAATTCTGCAACTGAGATGCCGTGGAACTGTGCATCTGGCTCTTGTGAGAGCTCGTTTCAATTTCTTGCTCTCCCCACAACCCTCTGCAAATCTTCTCCAACTTAACCAAGTGGACTCTAATCACCTCAGTACCACAGAGGGGCTGGCGTTAGATCTACCCACCATCCTGACGTCTGGCAGAGGTCTCCAAGAAAAACCTTGGGCACTTGGAAGATTTTTAATTAATACAGCTGGACTAAAGCCCTTAGCTTAAGGAAAACTGGCTGTTTTAGCAGCTCTGTTACTATTTTTAGTGCCTTGAATTTAAAATCTTCTCTATTATAAGATTATTTGCCCTGTTTTCTGTTCTTGACACCACAAAAATGATTTACGTAAAGTGTCCCCAGCAGTCTCTGTAAGTGATGAAGATCATAGATACTTGAGCAGAGAATGAATGCCATGTCCCTAGGAGAGGAAATAAGCACTTTATGTCTCTCTGCCTTGGTTTGCCTTCGTCAGGGTGGTCCCTGGTCCTGGCCATGTCTGGCTTATCCCAGAACTCATTACGACAGCAATATTTCTGAACTGTTATTATTGTCTCCTGTCTCTAACTAAAGTTTTCTCTTTCCTCTTTGAGCTGTTGTGTGATTTCTGACTCTTGGCCATGCAATTATTGCTAGGTACTGTGTTGGTTTGAGGCTAATTGAAATATTTTACTGAGAGAAATTAAATTCTTAGCTGTGAGAAGAAAAAAACAAACAAACAAACAAAAAACAACAGTAACCTATATCGCTCATTCTTCTACTGAGAAACACCAGCAGTCAAAATATAGGTAAGACACTCACTTCTCACACACTTCTCAGTGGTTCTCCTCTCCAGCAGTCTGCGTGATTGCATCTGTCTTAACTCTTTAATCTGACCTAACCCTTTTTTTTCCTCTAACTTTCTTGTTGGTTTTTTGACATCTCATCTCAGATCTCTCCAGATTTATCATGTGAGATATACGGAGATTGATCTGGCTCTTTCCAAAGGGAAGGAAAGAGGAGGAGGGGGGAGGAAGTTTGGGTCGGGAGCCTCCTAGCAGTCTGACTCCGATTTCTGGGAAGGGTATTGTGTTTCTGTATTACTTTTAACTTGTATATAACTGCAAATATTTGCATATATTATTTTTATGCTAGTAAATTGTGCTAAGCTGTAAATATAGCTTTATTCCTTAACCTCCTGCTGGCTGAGTCTAGTCTGGGTGATTTCATTGTGGGGATGTGCAGGTAACTCCCAAACTGTCACAGATACTTTGGCTGATCCAAAAGGCCAGACAGCTATGTTGTAAATAATGCTACCAGTGTAACAAAACTGCTAATACCTACCCTTAGTAAACATAATTGGTGTTTCCATCACTACCGGGAGGTGTGTAAAAGCTGTAGAAAAGCATATCTTACCAAGAAAGACTGTCCAACACAGCAGTCAATGCAAACAGTAAAGGGTATGTTGCTGCCTTGCTGCAAACAACTGGACTTCAGACATATCCAGGGACTTCTGTTTTCCTTTAGGTTGATCTGTATAAGTCTGCCTCCATCTCAGGGTCATTTCAAGAAACAGGACTGTCTTTAAGTGTGTACAAACACCTGTACTTACTCCAAGGACTACAGAAAAAACAGTCCCACAGTAGTAGGTGAGGACATGCACAAAACATTTGACACACAGCTTCCTGAATGTTGCTTACCACCCACTGCTGACATGTGAACTCCTGGCATCTGTCATGTCCCCATCAAACCAGAGTGAGTTGCCTTTCCCCAGTTTGATTCAGAGGGTGCTTCTTTTGTTGGCCTTTGGGGTTAAATGAGAGCAGAGGCTGCCTGGTTTGTGTAGGGAATGGTTGTTAGGGTTACTGGGAGGAATTCGTTGGCACCAGCACTACTATAAGAAAGGAATGAGCAGAAAAATGCTCAGGCAGAGGCAGGGCAAGGGGCTGTGCTCTGTCGTGTTGGTGTTAACGCCTCACCCTAGCACTCCTCCAGGCAGCAGAGAGGCCCTGTCGTGCAAAGATGGTTTGGAAAGGCAAAAGTGACACATCCTTCACTAACCTCTGGAAAACCCCTGCAGCACTGACTGTCCCCACTAACCCCATCCTCCTGGGATACAAAGGTGCTCAAAGGAACCCAGCCCTGAATTTTTACTCCGTTGCTGCTTCTGTGGTTGAACATTCCCTGAAAAATATAGCTGTGAATTTTTTCTTGTGATACTTGGCACAAAGCTGCTGGAGAAAATAAAGGAAATCTTGAAAATTAAGTTGCACTAGTAATTTTCAAGTGGAAATAATACTATTTCCAGGTTATTTTTACTGTGAAAATTGATTCAAAGTACAAGAGGAAAGGACAGAGCGAGCAAGGAGCTGCCAGGTAGGTGAGGTTTTTGGGGTTTGGGGTTTTTTTAAATTTTAGTGACAATTTTTGCATTAAAGATGGCCTGCCTACTCAAAACTGCTGCCTTCCCCAACTGCTCATTTTCCCTAGCTCGCACCTCTTTCAAAAGCAGACAACTTTTTATTTGAATTGGCTTGCTGGAAAATTTACACAGCTCTCCTATATGATGATCTGATTTCAGATGGTGACGAACCAATTAGTAGATGTAAGGACATTTGCTCTTAAGGATTCTGAGGACATTCGGTTGCTCATATCTATTTAAATAGTGATAATGAGGAAGTAAAAAGAAAAAAAGAGGAGGAACCGTAGTAGAAGCAAAAGGTATTGCTGGTTTCTGGATTTCTTTGTGTAGTGGTTTATCATACACAGGAAGCTGGTGGTTTGTATGGAGAGAGAGCACAAGCCTGTCTGCAAACACAGCAGCTGCTGGAGCAAGAGACCTGTGTATGTCATTGGAAGGTGAGGTGAAACATGTTAGCAACGAGTGTAGGACTGAAAGGCTTGTCAAGAGAGGGGTTAATATCCAGACCTGGAAAGCATAGTACTCATTGTTTTGGTGATTTAGGCTTGCTGAACTGCTTCCTCACCAGAGCTGCAGTTCTACATGATAGTGCTTGCAGACTGAATTGGAGAAAGCAATTCTTTTAGCCTTGTAGCAGAACACCTCTCTCCCAGTTGATCTGAGGGGTATACTCAAATTTCCTGAAATTTAAGTACCTAGTATTAGATGATGGATAAGATTATTGCTTTGCACAGAAGTATCTTCGTGTTTGGTCTGTTATTTCCTGACCAATTTCATTCAATTTCCAAGTTCCTGGCTGAAAAAAAAAACAAAAAACCACAACCAACCAACCAACAACAACAACAACAACAACAACGACCAAAAAAAAAAAAAAAAACCCTCCACAAAAAAACAAACCAACCAAATCAAACAAAAAAAATATAAATACTGCAGTGAAATTCCTAATGGGCTGTGTTGTTCTTGTCAGGCTGGTAGAAGTTCTATCAGAAGTGAAAGCCATGGAGTAAGTGAAATTGGTTTCCATAAAACCTTCATGTTCCAAAGCAGTCAATAGGGCTGAACTTCATAAACCTACAGATGGTAAGGGGGCTGCATGTGCCACCTCTAGACTACTCTCATCCAACCTCAAGCAGAACAGTTAAAGCTTAGTGGATGGTAAAATCTTCTTGAAATAACATAAATAATCGAGCTTTCTACAGTTATCAGAGCCTGTTTGACATGGCATGAAAGAGATTAAGCAAAATCCTGCTTGTGATTTCTGTTACAACTTTCCTCAGGCTGATTGAGTGTGTCAGAGGCAACTCCAATGTCACTGATTCAACCCTTGGAAAGTCCCAAGGATGGAGTTAAGAAAAGCTGAATGTACTGGTAGCTTCTCCATTTTTTCTAGCTGAAATTTTATTTGGACCAAATGGTTAAAAATGCACAAAACACATTCAATTATGGTGCATATTCTGCTGCTGCTGGAGGTTTCTGCCCACTCCTGCTGGCTGATGGTTGTGCTGGGCATATCAGCAGGAGCAGAGGTTCAGACAGCCTAGAGAATGAACCTTGAGAAAGACATGCTGTGCAGACACCCTGCAGATGTCTGTACCTACAATACAATTGACCCACCACCCAAATATTCCTCCTGGAGATAGGTCAGACGTGACCATGTTTTGTGCAGTACCACAGTACCCTACAGCACAAGCAAGTAGCATCACTGAGTCAAATTCTAGCCATCTCCCAGAAGAAGGGACTGAAGAGCCACTCATGAGCTTTCCTTGCTGTATGCTGTTGATGAACCTGTCTCTCAAATATGCAAACCAAACCAATGCAGGCCCTAGCAGCATGCTTATTGTGCGAAGGACTGTGCCTCCTCCTTCACAATTTGCCCTTGCCATTTGATGGATGAGTTGGAGGCAGGAGCAGCTGGCACAGCTCATTCTCTTGAGAATAGCCAGGTCAGCTTCCCAGGCTTTCAGGGACCCTGTTGGGTTAAATGAAATGCCAGTGGGTGGGAGGGACATAATGAAGGCCTGTAGTTTGGTGCTTATCCAGCAGCCCATGTTGGTCTGTAAATGTGAGAAGGAACAAAGCCCCTGTATTGCAAAGATTAAGGTATAGCTGGTGGGAATGTTTCCATCAGGGCAGATTTCCATTTAAATAAAATAAATGCTGGCATGGGTAGATTCTCACAGAAGTCTAGACAGGAAAATATTGCTACCATGAAATATTTCAGCTGGTTTTACAGAAACATTTCTCCAAAGTAAGACATTAAAAGCTGCTCAGCTCTTTTTAAAGCAAACAAAAAGGAAAAAAAAAATCACACTCCACTCCTGAGCCATAATATGTCACAACAGCTAGTGCAAGCCCTATGACAACTTCAAAATTTCCATTACTGAAAGTCGTTAGCCTTAAACGTGCTGGTCCTGTTGTTAGCCTAGAGATGCTTCTTGACTCATGCTGACCAAGTGTAGGTATGGGATGGGTTAGACCTCCCAAGTCTCTGTACAGTCTGCTGCTTTATTGAGCTTTACTGTAAGGTGTGGGACATGTATGGTGTGGAGTTTGGCTATGCTGGTTTGGGGGTTTTAAACAGACTCTTTTGAATGAAGGGAGGTAAAGGAAAGTTTGCTAAGTTTCTGGTGTGCCATTTTGCTGTGTCCCAGTTTGGCAGGGATAGAAAGAGTAATTAATAACGAGCAAGTAGCAAGTATTCTGTTGTGCCAGAAATCATCAAGCCTCTGTAGAATTGCCTCTGTAGAATTGCTTGGCTACAATTTGCATGTGATGTTTGTGCAAGAGGCCAAAATGTCAGCAGGGAAGGGTGTGTGTGGGGAGAAGCAGTGAAAAAATTACAATGAGCTTTAGTCAGCTGGGCTCCTCACAAGGGAAGCCTCATTTATTGAGCAACTCTGACTGTGAGATCATATCTGAAAAACAGGTTGAGCCATGTCCGAGGGCCCTGCCCCATGGAATTTACAGATAAGGATGGTTTATATCCGTGTGTTCTCAGCACAGAGAGGCCAGTTACATTCTGCAGCTTACAGAGGGAATAAGCTTCCTGAGGAGTACAGTTATTTTGTTTTACTTCTGGTAAGTTTATTGAAAAGAATTTTCATTTCTTCTTCTCCCTTCACCCCCTTTAAATGTCAGATTCTCTAACTATGAGATGTGATATGTGTGATTTTCTTCATCAACAGACCCAAGTATCCCTGCCGAGACTGCAATGGCGTGGTGGAAGGCCTGGGTAAGTAGGGGAAATACAAAAGTAAAACACTCTGATTTTTTATTTTTTTTGGCACGGTATTAAGGTAACTTAGAAGTTGCATCAGACACTGGGAACTAACTGTTTCCATTTAGAAGTTAGCAAGACCTATTTACTGTTTTTCTGACTACAAAATGGCATTCAGTACTTCAAAAACCTTGATTAAGGAAGGTGTTAAGGTGATTATTAGCTTTAAGAAGGAAAGCAGTCTCTCCCTAGTCCTTCGATTGAGAGTTGAGGGGGGTGTTCTTGTGCCTCTGCATGTGAGGAGTTGGTACTGGGGAACAGCAAAGTTACACAGCTAAGGTGCAAACTGTGGGCTCCTCACCCACTCTCTTCTCTTGTGGCAGTGAGCTCAGGGCACTGACCGGTCTCCATTTTGGTCCCTAGTTGTGCTGGCAGGCTCTGGTCACAGAGGGAGTTGTGGTCAAGCCACAGTATCATTTTCTTTAGTGGGTTTTTAATATTGCAGTGACGATGTGGACTTGAACACTCTGTCTGTCTGCTAGGAGCCAGAAATTCTATGAATGATCTCTTTTTAGACTCTAGTGGTTTGAGGAATACAGTGGCAGGATGGGGGTATTCTCCTGTGGTGTGCTGAGGCATCCTCCAGGGTATGGTTGCAGCGAGGCAGCAGGCAGCTCTGGTGATATGCACAGCTCCGGTGTCATCCATGGCAGCTCTGCCATTAGCATCTCTTGAAAGTGGGGCATAGCCTCAGACTTTACTTCCAGGCAACAATAAGCCAAAGACTTGAAGAGACCTACTGGAGACATACAACAGAGCAGTACTGTTAGAGAAATCTTTCCCAGACCCATCCCCAACTAGGCACCACTGTCAGTAGTTCACAGGTTTTCTTCGGACTGCTTTCACCTTGTTTGTGGGAAGATTTGTCTAGGAATCTCCCTCTCTTCTTGTTGTGAAGAGGGGTTCATACTTCAGAAGCCTGTGCAAGAGGGGAGCCTGCACCAAGGCTGCAGTGCTGCTGTTCCTCTTGCAGCTGAGGTATTGGCAGTCCTGGTGCTCATGGTGCAGCAGGGGACAAGGGGCCTCTGTGCCACATACCAGTGTAGGTACACAAGAAATATAGCAAAGTTGCATTGCAGTGGATTATACTGCCTCAGGTGGAATGAATGTATCAAGCAGTAAGATAGCACTTTGCATGGACATGATTGGTTTTCAACTTCTTGGTTACAATTTTGAAATTCAAGGGGTGAGAAGTGGAGAAGAAAGCAAAGCAAAACAACAAG
>VWYK01106688.1:0-32837 GCA_013399775.1 Semnornis frantzii | reverse complement strand
GTTCCTTCCTTTGTTAAAAGGGGAAAAAAAAAAAAAAAAAAGAGTTTAGTGCAAGAGATACAAAGAAACAAAGTGTTTATTGTTAAAAGCTTTTCTACGAATCACTCTGCATCATACAATGAAGATATGGTGGCTACAGAGCAGAGGGAGCTTCCCTCCCTCTCTTTCTCCCCTTTATACATGTATTTGCTCACTCTCACAAACCCATGGTTGTATTTTTTTAATGGAGTTCCTTTCTTCAATGAGATTGGAAAAGGTGTTTATCATACAGGATCTGGCAGAACAGATACATCCTATTAAACAACAGAGCAGTTACAGAAAGGAGGCCTCTTTCTTCAGGAAAAAAAAGAGCTTTCTCTTCCCCCTCATCTCTTTGCACCGCCATAAAAAACACAAAATCTGGCCCCAAAAAATATCCAATACCTGTCTAATATTTTGCCAAAATGAGGAGCCCTAGGGCCTGCACCAATATTGATACACGCAGCAATATTTCTACTCTGCTTCCACAGGGTCAATTCTGAACAATGTGGTGTACAACACCCTGCCAGCTGAAACTGTCTGCACTGCAACTAACCCTCTTATGTGGAACAACTGAATCCCTCTTGGGAAGAGTGGAGAATGTTTTGGCAATGTCTCAAAAGTTCTTCTGTTCTGTCCTGCAAGTCTCTTTCCTAGGCTACAGCCAAGCCCAGACTGGCTCTCTCCATGTGTACCTAACCCGTGCACACAAAGCACACCGACTCACCTGGACTGGGCTGTTTCCAGTACCCTGCACATAAACCCACAGAATGGCTTGGGTTAGAAGGGACCTCCAAAGTCATTCAGTCCAATTCCCTGCAGTCAGCAGGGACATCCTTCACTAGAGCAGGCTGTCAAGCCTGACCTTGAATATCTCCAGGGATGGGGCCTCAGCCATCTCCCTGTGCAACCTGTTCCAGTGTTCCACCACCCTCATGGTAAAGGACTTGTTCCTGACATCCAATTTAAATCTCTTCTCTAATTTCAAACAATTCCCCTCACTCTATCACTGCAGGCCTTTGCAAACAGCCCCTCTGCAGCCTTCCTGTACCCCACTTCAGCTACTGGACAGCTGCTATTAGGTCTCCCCAGAGCCTTGTCTTCTCCATGCTGAACAGCACCAGCTCCCTCAGTCTGACCCCATAGGAGAGGTTCCCTGATCATTCTTGTGGCTCTCCTCTGGACCTGCTCCATCAGGTCCATGTTCTTCCTGTGTTGAGGACTCCAGAACTTGAGACAGTACTCCAGGTGAGGTCTGTACCAGAGCAAAGTGGGAGGATCACCTCTGAGCTGGTGCCCAGGCTTCCTTGAATGCAGCTCAGAATGCCATTGGCCTTCTGGGCTGCAGGTGCCCATCGCTGGCTCATGTTCAGCTTTATGCACACAAAAAGAGAACCATTCTGAACTTCAAATGATTTTGTCATTCACAATCTGCCACGACTGCCCTGTTCAGCACCACTGCCTTTCATTTTCATATGCTCAAGCAGCATTTGGTCCAGTTCCTCCCAGTATTGCTTCCTTATTTATCTTCAAAGATAATTTTCCTTTTTTTTTTGCAAGCAAACAAGCTTCTGGCTGCACTCTTGGGACTGAAAGGCCTGAACTCCTTCTGAACACAGGAAAAAGGCATCAAAACCTCAAGCCCCAGTTTCACTAGTCTTTGCAGGTACAGTAAGCATATGGATAGTGGGATGCCAGAATTTAGAGTGTGGATTGCCAGTGCCATCTGCAGTGGCTGACTCACACACAGGCACTGGTGCTTAACACAAAATCACCTTCCAGTGGTGTCCTCTGATTGCTGGGCACAAACACCACATTAATTTCATTAATGTGCTGAGAAAGACTTGGACACAGATAAATGCAGTCAATTCTACACAGACATTCTAAAAGCAAGCTGGACTCTGTTCTATTGCCAGCTGTGGCACAAATTAAATTTCTCTGTACCACTTCAGTGGTAAAGTTCTCAGAAAGGAGAACTCCCCAGCAGGCGTCCTGCAGGTATCTATCCCCTAATCCCATGCCCTTCTCAAATCCTTGCTTATCTTTCTTTGCATTTCTTATTCCTGGAGACTGAAAGCATCCCCTGACTGTAGCTGCTCTGTTTACCACATACAGAAAATAGTTTTATACACCGGACAGCATGCACACAACTGACACAGCAGCATAATAAATATGGAAGCACAGTAGCAGATGACCCCCACTGTTTTCCCTCCCAGTGCTTGCTTGTAGTCCTCCAAGTGGAGTCCTAAGGTAAGATTTCAATGGCAGCCTCACAGCCCCTCACTATATTCAGTTGAAGACTGCAGGATTTCACGTTTTACTGTAAAAAGAGGTTTTGACACAAAGAAAGTTCTAAAGAAAGCCCTTTCTGCAGCAGGCCTCAGGCAAAGAGGCACAGCCACACTGCTCCTCACAGCGCTGGGTTTGCAGGGCAGTGCTGCTGCCATCCTGTGACTGCAAGCAAATGTGGATTTTCCAAGACATCTCCGAATACAACAGACAGAGTAAAAGCTATGGCACTATTAACGTGAAAGAAGAGGTATGAGATAAAGGGGCAGAAGAGTATCCCTTCTGTGACTGAACAGAAGAAACTTTTGAGTTCAACTAAGAAACTGGCAAAGACAGCACAAGAGGAAAGGACGAGACTACAGTAAAATGTGTTATTCAGAAGAGCTGCCTCCCTTCTGCACCACATTTGAACTGGATCCTCTTTCCAAGAAAGGAGATGAAAGGGAGTAACACAGAAGAGAAATTTGAGTGCCACATCACCTGGACAGAGTTATACTTTGGCAGCTGATTTCTGGACTAGAAACCATGTTGGGCCATACGCTGCTAACTAATCTGTGCGCTGTGAAAAATGAGGGGGGAAAGGACTTAATGAAGGTGTCCCTGCTTCCAAGTGAGTATGGTGTAAATTCCCACAGCCTGAATTTGTGGTTTCCAAGGGATATGTTCTCTGTGCTATTTAAGGCTGACAGTGCTTTATAACTCAAGAGCATCCTCTGTAAGCAGTATGTGTCACGTATGGGGGAACTAAATTCATAGTCTGAGGCAATTTACCTATGATCAAAAAGTGAGACTAACTCAGGGACTCTGTTAACATCTTGAAGCAAAGAGAAAAATGCCACATTGGGTTCTGCACCAACTGAACAACTACAGAAATTCTTCTCAGTGCTGATCCCTTCCTGGCACACAGAAACACTTAAGAAGTCTCCTATTTTACATATACACTTATTGTTCATAGCTGCTGTGCTCAAGGCAGGTATCACCAAAGCACCATTAAGTTATTTTAATTTTCTCAGAATGCCTCATTTCTTGCTTCAGCCTCAGCTTTGCTACCACCACCAATATTAAGGGTGCCTTAAAAAGCTCTTTCCCCAGGGATAGTTCTCTTCCTCTCAGTACAGCACATTGATTGTGCCCATGTGGTGACAGGGGAGTCTGTTTCTCTTCTACTGCAGGGGCAAAGGAAAGAGAAAGCACTAGAGTTTGCAGAAGGGATGTCCTGACTAGATTTCTTTCTTCCAGAGGAGCTCTCTATTCCAGGAATGAAAATCCTCCTAGTTTGTTCTTTCTTGTGGTGAGATGGCTTCTTGCACTGCTCCATCTGGAATAAAAACTGTGTTCAGGAACACAAAGCTATTCCACAGCTCTAAGAAAGACTATCTCGTCTAATGCCAGAGAAGTTACTCTTTGAGACTCTCAGCTAACACAGGATGAGGACTGCATTTCTTTCTCTACATCTGTAGCCTCCTGTAACACCTAACTCAACCTCCCCCACCAATGCCACCCATGATTCTGTGCATAGCCCAATAGGATTTGCTGTGTAGTGTCTGAACTTTCCACTAAAACTTAATGATGTGCGTTGATGAATGAACCTTTCACCTCCTGTAACACTGACACTTGTATGCTGCTGTCTCTGGCCTGGAGTGGTTTGAGGCACCCTCCACGGGCAAGGTTTTCAAAGGTCACTCTAAAGCTGGTGTTCTGACTGGCATGTTGATGGTACACTCTCATCCAGTCAGGAAGCAGGTCCATGTGTAACAGTGAGCTAAGTAACACTGAAAAGTCCACTGGTTTGGTGGTCGTGATGCCGATGGGATCCTGTCAGCAGTGCTTATGTGTTGCGCACTCCCAGAGATTGTTCCAGTTCCTGCCGGCGCTGCTGGATCTGAAAGAAAAAGGGAGACTGTACAGTGCAGCAGATTCAGTTGCTCAGTGGCAGGGAGGTTCATTTCTAAGCCAGCAGCGTGGATAATTCCTTCATACCTTGCAGTAGAAATATCTGCTCACAGCCTCTTGAGACCATGGCTCATGATAAAACTCAGCTCTGCGTTCTTCCTCTGGGTTTCCAACTACATCAGTCATCACCTGTGAGAAGAAGAAGCACATTTCTCATTGCAGCTCTTCCATCACACAGAGACTATTCAGATTTGCCTAGAGTCAAAGCTGATCCACATTATTACACTGAGAATGTTCAGGACTGTTCTCTAAGCCCAAACAAATGGCCAGTGAACAGCTTTCTACCAAACCGACTGTGAACAGCTCCTAACCTCTGTGCCACAGAATTCCAGACACCAGCAGTTGTCCAGGCAAAGTGCCACAACATCTAAGAGTTTAACAGCTTGGTTCCAGAGCCCAGGAAAAGCTCCCTGGTGCTGTATAGTTTATTAGCTCACGTATCTAAAGAGCCTCAGTAGTTACCCACACCTAGGGTAACAGCTTGAGATTGTTAAGGTATTCACATAAGCCTTCTGCTGTGAGGCCAGGCTGAGAGAGCTAGGGCTGTTCAGCCTGGAGAACAGAAGGCTCCAGGGAGACCTTCTGGTGGCCTTTCAATATTTAAAGGGGTCTGTAAGAAAGATGACAGACTCCCCAGCAAGGCCTGTGGTGAAAGGACAAGCTGAAAGAGGATACATTTAGGTTAGATATCAGGAAGAAGTTCTTCACTGTAAGGGAGGTGAGGCACTGGAACAGGCTGTCCAAAAAGGACAAGGTCAGGTTGCACAGGGCTGTGAGCATCCTACCCTAGAGGACAGTGTCCCTGCCCGTGGCACGAGGGTTGGAACCATGTGGTTGTTGAAGGTCTAGGTCCAACCCAAAACAATCTGTGATTCTATAGAAGAATAAAATTCTGATGACTAACTCTCCAGCACCACAGAATCAATGCTAAACATGGAACTATCAACATCTTCTGCAGAGCAACAATGTGCTATCACAGTTCTGATGCCAGCAGGGCAGGACATCACAGCAAAAGCCCTTATGGGACTGGTTGTCAGGGAGAACACTGGACAGCTGTTCTGCGTGTGCAGCTAGGGAAGCTCCACAACACCTCACTTTGTAAGCTCTGCAAGCTAAAGTCTGCTCTCCTCAAACATCCTTTCCAATGCCTGGCCACTTTTGAACACAATATAAATGATGATAACCTTAGCAGTACATTTCTGTGAAGACTATGAACAATTCCATGTGAAAGACACAATGATTTTATTAAAATAATCCCATGGAATTCCTTCATAGCACAGGCTAAAGACACAAACTATGCAACCATATAGATTGTTCATTTCTACTGGTCAACAACTGATGCCCTTCACACTCCATTTCTTGGGTGTGTCAAAGCTAAGCTCCAAAGGCAGCTGATATTTAACCTGCCTATTTCTGAAATAAGACTAAATGATGAACAAACCTGGGTTACTGCATTATAGGATGCTCCTGCTGAATTTGATGTAGCACTACAGCCTTGCACTTCAGTCTCACCACCCCCAATAAGCACTGCAAGTGGAATACAACCTGGACTGTCCTTCCTGCATGCAGTCTGTTCTGGGATTGCAGCATTTCACTCAGTGCCTGCCTTCCACCCACTTTCTGTCCTGGATGGCATAGCTATACACTCTGCATGCATTTAGATAACATTCTCAGGCTGTGGTTACCCTGCTCCTTCTTCTTCCAACCTTAGCTCACCTTAAGATCCCTACTTTGGGACCGGAGAAGATCTTGAATGTATCCTTTGGGATCTTTGGAGAAACTCAGCATGAAGTCACGTTGTATTTTTAACTGGTTTATGGATTCGATTGTCTCATGAATCTGACAGGGAAAAAAAAACACAGCAGATGTCACTTAATTCCTCTTGTGCTCCACTGACCCTGGGGTCAGCCCCATCAGCATCTTTCTGTTTCTTGTAAACAAGGGTGACATATCTACACCACAGACTTGTGCAGGCTACCATGGTTTCTTCCCTTCAAAGAGAGAATTACATTTTGGTTTCACTTGTAACTCTGCAATATAAGGATATGCAGAACTCTTCTCCTCCTCCTGTGCTGGGCTGCTGGCTGCCGTGCTGCATACAATATTGAAGAGCTAACTCATGGCATTGTACAATGTAAGAACCTTCTGTGTGTAATCAATCTTCCTGCCAAGTCTGGGATTTTTCAGGAAAGCTGCTATACAAATATGTCTTTAAGCAGTGCCCAGTGCAGAAAAGCAGTTGTTCCCCTGGTAAATCATCATCATCTCTTCATTACACTGCTGTGATCCTTAACATTTTTAGGGAGGGCTTGACTGAGTCTGACTTAAACAAACTCCATGACATCCAGACCTCTTCCTACAAGAAAACTATTTAAGTCACACTGGTTACAGAAAGGAGTGTGAACAAGGAGAAATCAGGAGTGTGGAAGGTTTCTAGAAAATGAGAAATATTATGAAAGAAATAGGCATTAACCAGCAAGGAAGAATGAAGGCTCCAAAGAGAAGCTGAGGTCCTATAATCAACCTGGATTTAAAAGAAAATCAAGGATAGTAATTTGAAAGACAGTTAATGAATCATTTGAACATAAACACACAGAAAAGCAAACCTGTGCTACACTGTTTCTCCAAAATTCCAGTTTGAGATTGTAAAGCTGGCTTCTCTAATTTCATGTGTACATCTGTTTTGCCAAAACAGCTGCTGTGGGAGAAAATCATCCTCCCTCGATTTGGCTGTGCCATCGCGGCCACTAACGTAGGCAGAGCTATGCGGTGTGTTAACAGAAGAGAGCTGCTGTCAACTTAAACTCCTTCCTTATTTGGGAAAACGATGCAGTCGTGCTGGAGAGAACTCTGCTGGCATGCATCGAGTTTCCACTAGAGGACTCTGTGGCAGCACAGCAGGAAGTGGCAGCGATGACACCAACGCTGCAGTCGGTGCCTCTTTACTCAGTGACTTCAGCACCTCATTAATCGCAGCTTGTCCTCTGCTGTACTAAATGCTTAAAAAAAGAGGTTAGCCAGACGTGGGAAAGGGTGAGCTGGACTGGAGACAGAATGATCCAGGGCACGCTGCATGCAAGCCTCTATAGGTTGGGAGCCTATTGGCTGAGCAGCTGCCCTGCTGCAAAGGACCTTTCTCAAGAGACCTGCTGCAACAGTGACCCCATAGGATTGCTAGCGTCCAACACCCCCTTTAGAACGGCACAAAGACCAGAGATTAACAGATTTGTTTGTAGAGGCAAATAGAGAGGCACTGGGCCTGCCTGTATGTTACATAAATCATCTCTGGTTCACAATGCCACACCTAACTCCCTGCCCTGAGAAGCCACTTTTGCTTATCCCTTACACCAAGCCAAATCAGGCATCCACACATGCCAAAAGCTGGCTAACAGCCCCAGGATATGAACTCCTAATAGTCTGTGGAGTTCACCACTGGTGCAAGGCAGACACACTATCACCTGAAGTCTACATGATCCTCCTTCATTAACACTGGAAACAAGCCTGCCAAGCTGCTCCAAGTGATTTTTCTGCCATGCATTTTCCATATTTGCACCTACTGCAGAGAGCTGTTCTGCAACCATGCATGCACAAAGCACACCTGGAGTATAAGATTCTCTTAGCTTTGCCTCATAGCAATTCAGCAAGCTAGCATGACCCCTCCATAAAGAGTCAAACAGTTCAGATGATTCCTGGATGCCAGGGGACTCACTAGACTACTTGTGAAACTCTGCTTCCATCACTTCAACAGCTGTGTCAGGCCCTGGATGAAATCTTAAAGGGCAATGCCACTCAGCCCTCTGTATTCCCATTGCATGTGGCTGATCCAGCCCCTAGAAGCACATCCAGCTGAGCAGTCTCTGCCTCATAGCATTACTGTCTGTGACCTGTGACACCAAACCCTGCATGAAGGTGCACAATGAGTAGAGATGTCACATGATAGTTGACTCCTGGGCTAGTACCTTGTTGTCCAATGCTGTAATCTCCTGTTGGTTAGCTGTTGAGAGAAGAAAACTACTCATCTGTCCCTTTAATGGGTCTTCAACTTCTACATCTATGTCATAACAAGCCGTCTTCTTCTGATCGTTGGGGTCAACACTACAGAGAGCACAACAGAAGATCATGAGAGCTGCCATAATCAGTCAGAATGAACAATCATCCAGCACAGAACACTCTTCCATCAAGCTTGGTGAAGGGGCTATGAGAAGAGCTTTAGAACAGGTTACACCTTTCCAGGTTTGTATATCCTCTCATCTCTCACCAGTCAGAACTCAGAGACTTTGGAAACAGCTTTTCTCCAGGCTATCTTCAGTAGCTACTAAAGGACACAGTCTTCATTAAACTGCATAACATCTTCCTGAGAGCTGCTATAAATCTGCCTCCAAAGCAATCCCCAGTGGTAAATACCATGCTGCTATGGCCTCTGCTAGACTGAGGCTCTTTTGAGACGGGGCAGACAGCACTGTACACTGGATGTGAGCTCATGTGGCACCGTATTTGGTTCTCAGGTCCTTCTCTAATCATTCCTAGCACTGTCCCTGTTTTGGCAGCACTGTAATGATTCCCAGCAGCCTCTTAAAAGGTAGCAGTGAATCTGGAGCCCAAGACTTTGTTTGTAAAGCTGCCTGCTTAATTGTTCAAAGAACACAGCCAGTCATGCCTTCTCATTTCACAAGCTCTATTGACTCTTTCCCAAGATGTGACCTCCATTAACTCCATTTTCTACTACAGGTAGCACCAACTGGTTTCCAATATCCAGAATTGGCCTTGATGTGGTTTTGGCATAACTATTTATCACCCCTTGGGCACTGAAGGAGATGTCAGTAATAGGCAACACGTTGTATAGAATCACAGAATAATCATTTAGGTTAGAAAAGATTTTTAAGATGGTTGAGTCCAAGCATAAACCTTAAACTGCCAAAGCCTCCACTAAACCATGTCCCTCAGCATCCAATCTATGCAGCCTTTAAATCCCTCCAGGGATGGTGTTCTAGTGGGAGGTGCCCCTGCCTATGGAGGGAGGTTGGAACTAGATGATCTTTGAGGTCTCTTCCAATCTAAACCATTCTATGATTCTCTGATTCTATGGTGACTCCACCACTTTCCCAGGAAGCTTGGTCTAAGACTTGATAACCCTTTCAGTTCTCTTGGAGTCTACCTAACATTTAAAATACTTACAAAGATTAGAAGCTTTCTTTTCATCTTCATTTCATTTCCACTTCAACCCCACTTCTTTTCTGTTTCCTTTTCAGAAAGGAGGGGCAGCTGCTGTCTGAAGAGTGGTTCTAAAATACTGCTGCTTCTACAATGAGTGCAGAGCAGTTCACATTTTAGGCTCTGTACACATCCTCTAAAACTACAATGACTAACTGTGATGCAGTTGACCTTCTTGTGAAAGACAGGCCTGAGGATTTCCCTAAGTGAAGAGCACAGATGTTTACAATCACTAGTGATGAAAAAGTCCCTGCAGCAGTGTGTAGCTGATTTTGGCTGGGCTAGAGTTTATTTTCTTCACAGTAGCTGGTATGAAGCTGGGTTTTGAATTTGTGCTGAAAACAAGTCTTGATGACACAGAAATCTGCTGGTTATTGCAGAGCAGCCTCTGACAGTGCCAGAGGCTGTTCTGTTCCTCACCCTGCCCTGCCAGTGAGCAGACTGGGGGGGCACAGAGGGCTGGAAAGAGACACAGCTGGGACAGGTGACCCCAAGGGATACTTCAGAGATCATGGTCAGCAATACAACTAGAGAGTGATTGGCAGGGGGCTGCTGCTTGGGGACTGCCTGGGCATTGGTTGGCTGTGTTCCTTTGTATTGCTTCTCCTTCTTGTGTTTTCTCTCTTCACTATTTTCCTTTTCATTACAATATTACCATTATCACCACTGTATTTCAATCATTACACTATCTTTGTCTCAACCTACAAGTATCTTTATAGAATCATAGACTGGTAAGGTTGGAAGGGACCTCAAGGATCATCTAGTTCCAACCCCCTGCCATAGGCAGGGACATCTCCCACTAGTACAGGTCACTCAAGGCCTACAAGTACCCTCACTTTTACCCTTCCATTTCTCTTCCCAGGCCCTGGGGGTGGTGAATAAGTGGCCATGTGGGGCTGAGTTGCTGGCTGGGGTTAGACCACAACAAGCAGTTGACAAATTGTTTCAGTGGCTGACTACCTTCACTCTTAAAAACTGAATGTTTAAAACTCAACAGCCCTAGGGCTCTAAACATCTGAAGCTGCTCTGAGGTGGGAGAGGGAAGCTCTAGATGACCACTAACAATCTCTTCTACTGTGCATCATTCTATGACTTTACAAGTCTAAAAATGACTTCCTTTAAATTCAGGGCCAGACTTCCAGATTTACTTTAGCTTAACTTCAGACTGTGAAGACTCCACTGCAAAAGTATTCCCTGTTTCTCAGGCAATGAAAGCTTCCCTTTTCCACAGCATTATGTCACAAGGCAGGGTGATGCTGGCCAGTGCTACACAGTGCACAGTGTGTCAGACAATGCTGCTCTGCAGAAGGTCCTGCTCTTTAGCTTGTAGCTACCAGAAAACAAACTGCCTCCAGAACTTCTTTGCCATCTCTCTGCTCTGGGAAACATAACCATCAGTTCCTTGTCATTCTACTCCAAGTCAATGACAACATTAACTCTGAGGACCTCAGCTCTTTTTTTGGTCCATCAAACAGGTCAGTGAGCTGCCTTCAATGACAGTAGATACTCAGCTACCAATCTGCAGCTTTTTCATTACTCTGTTTTATATGCTCAAAAAGCCAATTTTATTTTGATAGCCTATGTAATATTTAAACTTCCTAGCACAGATATTGCAAATCTAAAATAAAGAACCTAATTTTCAGCCTAGCCAGAAATATTTGTTGTCAGTATCCTGTAGGAAACCAAATCACTACACTCAATTAACAATAATGTTTAAACACCAGAAATCAGAGGTTTGACTAAGACCACAAAGAACTTAAGAAATATCTTAACAGCAAGGTTGTAATGCCCCAAACTCTCCTTATGCCCCACCCCTAGCTGTCACTTTAACATGGAATGTGCTGGAAGATGCATTTCATCTCCTGTGCCAGAAATATGTCTGTTTTGACATGGGTGGCAGCAGCTCAGTTTCTTGGTCACGATGGCCTTCTCTCAATCAAGGCATTGTTCACTGCAAATGTCTGAAGACCTCTGACAGGTTTGGCATTCTTGGAGTAAAACTAACAGCCAAACAGCTGACACCATCCCAACAAAGCCTGCATGGACTGGCCACTGTACAGGAAACTGTCATGCTGTTGTTAAGTTTTACATAACTCAGTGACCAGAATCACTGCCCACCAGGTACAATACCTCACTCCAATTCTGGTTTTACCCCTCTAAGTGGATTCAAATTCTCATTCCTCTCCCCTTAGGAAACATCAACTCCCTCAATGGTATTCTAGCAGGGATAAAAGGTGGTTGGCATACTCTGAGAGATTTGGTCTCATTCTGTGTAAAATAATTCAGAGTTATATAGAATCACAGAATGGGTTGGTTTCCAAGGGACCCCCAAAGTCATCATCCCCCCTGCAGTCAGCAGGGACATTCTCCATTAGATCAAGTTGCCCAGGGTCTTGTCAAGCCTCACCTTTAGTATCTCCAGAGATGGGGCCTCAACTACCTGCTTGGGCAACCTGTTTCAGTGTTCCACCACCCTCATGGTGCAGAACTTGTTCCTAACAACCAATCTAAATCTGCTCTTCTCTAAACTCAAACCATTGCCCCTTGTTCTATCACTGCAGGCCTTTGCAAACAGTCTCTCTGCAGACTTTTTGCAGGCCCTTTCAGCTACTGCAAGGCTATTAGGTATCCCCAGAGCTTTCTCTTCTCCAGGCTGAACAACCCCAGCTCCCTCAGCCTGTCCTCACAGCAGATCAGTCTCATGGCTCTCCTCTGGACTTCCTCCATCAAGTCCATGTCCCTCCTGTCTTGAGGACTCCAGAACTGGAGGCAGTACTCCAGCTGAGGTCTTACCAGAGCAGAATGACAAATACAGACCTGAGTGACACAGAGAAGGAACACACAGCCAAGTCCAAGGTACTGGAAGCTAGACACAACTGGATTCTGGTCCCTGATACTATTTGTGTATTTTATGTAGTGATGGTTTGACACACAGCAGTGCTGAGCTTACCTGATTATATGGTTTATCACTATAGGGTCTGGTGGCAGCAGCAGGTTAGTGAGTCTCTGAGGAATTTCAGAAAACTTTAGTCTTGGACAGTCAAAGATCTGGAAAACAATACAACATGTTATCCTTGTCCAAAACCTAACTTGCAGTGAAATGAGAGAGAGATCAGCACTTCAAAAGCAAGGAGATTTTGAAAGCTCTAATTTTGGCTTTTCACACAGAGTAAGTCTTTGCTCACTTCTGCCCCTGCAAATCACTGCTGTACTCAAAATCCTGAGTAGCTGACATGCATCAGGCAACACTAGTTTCAGGTGGCAAACTTTTGGTTAGCTGCTGAAAGGCACAGGCTGCTTTAAGGGGCCATCAGGATCACCTGTAACAATAGCGGGAGAGAAGTGAACACTTCCCCTCCTCTCTCTCTGAGGTTCTGCAGCAGAGTATTGTGAAGAAACCAGTTTGCTTTTTTTGTAAGAGGAATTGTAAAAACAGTTTGCCTTTTTTTTATTCTTCCAAGGCACACTTCCTGCAATGTTTTGTGCTAAACTCAAGAAAGCATTTTGAGGTTTTAAAAACCATTTGCAATTTTGATATTTTACCTTTTTTTAAGGGGGAGGAGGGGGGAAGTCAGCATGGTTTTAACTTAATTTTTTAACCAAAACCTTTTGGAAGGGGTTGACTCTTTTTCCAATCAGCCTGTCATGGCTATCTTCTCTTTACTATGGTCAAGAAGTTAGATAGGTATTGAAGGGATCCAAATCTGTAGTTTTCAGAAGTGTTCTGTCAGGAACTGCAGTGCAGTGCCATGAATCTGGAACCACTCCTTACACTGCAGCTCTCAAAAATACAATTATTAAAGCCTTTTTTCTCCTCCTGGCATTTGTAATGCTCTGAGTGGGTAAACAGGTTTTTCTCTAAAGCTCATAGAATCACTCAGGTTGGAAAAGACCCTCGAGATCTTCAGGTCCAACCATTAACCCTACTCCATCAAATTCAACACTTACACATCGCTAAGCACCACATCTAAACGACCTTTAAACACCTCCAGGGCTGGTGACTCAACCCCCTCCCTGGGCAGCCTGTTCCAATCCTTGACCACTCTTTTGGTGAACATTTTTTTCCTAAAGTCCAGCCTAAACCTTCCATGGGGCAGCTTGAGGCCATTCCCTCTTGTTCTGTCACCTGTGAGAAGAGACCAGCCCCTGCCTCTCTATATTGTCCTTTCAGGTAGCTGTAGAGAGCAATAAGGTCTCTCCTGAGCCTCCTCTTCCTCAAACTAAACAGTCCCAGGAGCCTCAGCCACTTTTTATAAGGCTCATTCTCTAGGCCCTGAACCAGCTGAGTCATTCCCACTANACCCCCTCCCTGGGCAGCCTGTTCCAATCCTTGACCACTCTTTTGGTGAACATTTTTTTCCTAAAGTCCAGCCTAAACCTTCCATGGGGCAGCTTGAGGCCATTCCCTCTTGTTCTGTCACCTGTGAGAAGAGACCAGCCCCTGCCTCTCTATATTGTCCTTTCAGGTAGCTGTAGAGAGCAATAAGGTCTCTCCTGAGCCTCCTCTTCCTCAAACTAAACAGTCCCAGGAGCCTCAGCCACTTTTTATAAGGCTCATTCTCTAGGCCCTGAACCAGCTGAGTCATTCCCACTACAGCCCCTCAATGTCTTCCCTGTACTGAGGAGCCCAAAACTGAACTCAGTACTTGAGGTGTGGCCTCACCAACATTGAGTACAGGAGGGACAACCACTTCCCTGCTTCTGCTCATCACACTATTGCTGATACAAACTGAGCCTAAATCTGCTATAGATAAACAAAGAATGGAAATCAAATCAACTAAGCCACAGAGTGAACAGCTTCATGATTTTGCCAAAAATTCTTATGTGGTTTTAAGATGGAATTTTCCCTGGATATCAAAAAGGCTGCATGCTGTAATTCTCCAAAAACAACCCCAAACAAGCAAGGGAGCAACTATGTAACCCAGATCACATGGTCCCATACTTCTAAAAATATCCATGAATCTCACAGCTACTCTCTTGCATTTTGCATTTTCCAATGTGGAAAGCCCCAGTGCTGCCTTTAGGTTTCCAGCAGTCGTTGGTCACTTTAAATTGCTGTAGAGCAAAGCCATAACAGAAACTAAAAGCTTAAAGAGAAAACCAGGACACACCTTTCATTGCAATATTTACTTTCAGTGCTCACTAAAGCACTATTACAGGATCACAGAATGTTAGGGGTTGGAAAAGACCTCTGGAGATCTTCCAGCCCAACCTCCCTGCCAGAGCAGGAACACAGAATTTAGTGCAGGTCGCACAGGAACACATCCAGGCAGGGCTTGAAAGTCTCCAGAGGAGACTCCACAACCTCTCTGGGGAGCCTGTTCCAGTGCTCTGGGACCCTTACACTAAAGAAGTTCTTCCTCAGGTTGAGGTGGAACTTCCTGTGCTACAGTTTCCACAGCCCCTTGGCCTACTCCAGGGCACAAGTGAGCAGAGGCTGTCCCTGTCCCTTCCTTTTTGACCCCCAGCCCTCTGCTATTTATAGACATTTATTAAATCCCCTCTCAGTCTTCTCCAGGCTAAACATCCCCAGGTCTCTCAGCCTTTCCTCATAAGGCAGTGCTCCATTCATTTCTTCTAACTGCCAGTACTTTTCCTAAACAAGAGTAAGCCTTTCACCCCTACTTTCAGGTTACTTTCAGGATAAATGAGGTAAGCCTGAAGCTACAGAAATCCAAAGCCAGTTAAGAGAGGGATAGCTCAGACAATGTTACCTTTCCAAAATGCATATAATCATATTTACAGAAAAGGTAGAAATGCTTTTGAGTTGACTTCTTGGTTAATCTTAACAAGGCTTTGTGAAAGACAAAAAGTCTTAACCTGCTATTTTCAACACAATGTGCAGGTTGTCAGGGACATTTTATGATCTGAAGAAGACATAGGAAAAAAACAGCTTTTCTAGTTGTATCTTCCATGTCTTCTGCCCTTTGTGAACAGGGAAAGAGAAGAGGAGAAAAAGGATCTACCCATGATTTAGCAATCAGAATCAGGAGATGATTTCATGTTTCTTAGTACAAAGTAATACACTGAGTGGGGGAGGGAGAGGAGCAGTAAATCAATGCAAAGAAACAGTAAGAGAAAGTTCTCCTTCCTGGAAAGGTCACAACTCCTGTGGGAGTGCTGAACCACCAGAGGTGCTTTGGGACAACACTGGCACGTGGGGAGGGTGCTTCTTATACCAGCAGTAGTGGCTGCTGAAAGCCATCCACTCCTGGAGATACTGCTGGTCAGAAAGGGAGGATAAAAACACTGAGTTTCAGCCCACCTAAACTCTGCAGCTGGATATTATAGCTTTTGTCCAACAAGGAGTTACCTGCTGGAAGTACTTGTCACAGTTAATGTATTCCTTGTCATGGGAGTCTTGCAGCTTGTTTGTTTTGATGTACTGCCAGAGAGCCTGGATGATGGCCGACCGGGTCTGGGTGTGTATCCCCAGCAAGCGAGCTAATCGTGGGTCCAGTTTAAACTGTGGAGGCTGTAACAGAAGGAGAAGGAGATGGTAACAGAGAGAAAAGTAGGCAGACAGTTGGCTGTGAAGTCTCAGCTTGAATTCTTGAGGCTCTCTGTTCCTCAGGAGAAGCACCCTGTCCAACAGCAGAGATGGCAACAATACAGTTTGCTCAGATGTGTGCCACTGTCAGTGCTCTGGAAGAACCATGTCTAGGGTCTGAAAGGGAAGAGACCCATGGGACATGGGACAGACCCATGTCTAGGGTCTGTCCATGTGCTATGCACAGACTGTCTGCACCACATACTGCAGGTAATAACCACTGTATGCAGACCCAGGCAAGACTTTGCATTGTCAATGCTGACAAATAATTGGGCTTTAGGGAGAGAAGGAAAATAATGTCCTTCCTCTGAACTACTAGGGGTTAACCACAGACAGAAAGAACAAAGTCAGGGTGATGCTTCTGCTGTGGCCAACAACTTCTCAGCTGCCTCCTATCAACATCAAGTACCTTGAAACTCCACTTGTCAGACGTTTCCACTGTTCTGCATAGCAGGAAACTTCCCCAACCACAACCAGTCAATGGAATGTATTTCTTGTGACCTCTGTGATACAACTCTTCAGTCACCCTGTTCTGCATCTCTAGTAACATACAGTCCTTGAATACTTTGGAATTTGTGCCTCTTCATGCATGCACCCATACTCAAGTTTTGTATTTGCTACATTATTAGCCAAGGATTACTCTGTTGGTGCCAAGTCTTTTATAAGAAATCAAGACTTAAGCATCAGAGAACACAAAATCATAGACTAGTTTGGAGTGGAAGGGACCTCCAAATGTCATCTAGTCCAATCCTCCAGCAGGCAGCAGGGAGATCCTCCACTAGAGCAGGTTGCTCAGAGCCTTGTCCAGCCTGACTTTGAGTACCTCCAGTGATGGAACCTCAACTCTCTCCCAAGGCAACAGTGGGCAGTAAAAATTATCACAGAACAATACTTTCCTAGACTGTAACAGAGACCATGTGTTGTCTGCTTTGAATTTTAAATAACCTGTCAGTTTAGCATCATCCTAACCTCAATAGTGACATTGTTTATTGAGGTTTTTTTTTAAGGTGACAGGATGAATTTTCTTTGTGGCACCATGTCCCAGTGGCTGTATTTTCCATGCCAAAAGCAATGCACTGACCTGGTAGTCCAACATGAGGAGCAATGTGCACCGCACGCTGACATCACCAGGTCTTTTCACCTGGAACCCATCTGTTTCCTGGGTTGTGGGAGTTCTGTGCCACTGCCAAAGGGGAAAAACAAACAGAACAGCCAGCCTTTTATTCACTGATGTCCAAGGAGGAGCACCTTGCACAGTATGCTATGCAAGAATAAAACAAGCACAAGGCTTCTGATGATCTTGCAATTAAAAACAAAACAAAACAAAACAAAACAAAACCAAAACCAAACAAACAAAACCAAGCAAACCACAGCACACACACATAATCCCCAGGAATTTCTTGCTCTATCCTTGAAATCCCACTATCTGTTGTGCTGTTAGCATGCTTTGCTTGTTAGGTAAAACGTGCCCAATTTTTTCACTGTTTCTTACATCCCGCTCTAAGATGTGCACTACATCATCACTGCATGCATGGGTTCAGGCTCTAGGGATTGTGTTAGCAAACATCCTTTAAAAAATGGCATTTTGAAAACACTGAAAATACCTTAAGATGATCATGAGTGCAACTTCCAAGTTTCCAAATTGCCATTCTTTTACAGAATGTTTGCTAACAGGTAATTAAAGAAGGCCGACGGTGGGCACACAGCTGGTTATCGGTATCAGGTTTGGATGCAGAGGGTGAATGACCTCCTCACCTCCACAAGATGGTTGTCAGGTCCATAAAGATCTTTGTCCAGTTCAATAACCAAACTCTTAAAAAATGATGAAAATTTCCTTTTCTGTTTGCTGAGCTGGAGAAGCAAAAGAAACAGCAATGTTTAAGGCTGTGTGTATCAGCTTGTGTTCTATGCTTCCTTCTCAGGCTTTCTCTTTCTCTTGAACATTAAATTCCCACACAGACCACAAGAGTGAGTCAGAGTTTTCCCTCTGACAAATGCAGAGGAAGATGTAAAAATCTCAACAGTGTTCAGGAACACTGAACACTTCAGGGAAGATCCCCCTGAATTCCTCCATGGGGACACGCTGACAGTTGAGGTTGTTCAGACTGCAGAAGGCTCAGGGGGAGACCCTGCTGCAGGCTATCAACACTGAAAGGGGACCACAGAAAAAGATGGGGAGGGGCTTTTTAGCAAGGCCAGTGGTGAGGCTAGGGTTAGAGACACAGGAACAGCTTGTCCAGAGAGATTTTGGATGCCACATCCCTGGAGGTGCTCAAGGCCAGGTTGGATGGGGTTTTGAGCAACCTGGTCTAGTGGAAGGTGTCCCTGCCCACAGCAGGGGACTTGGAACTGGATGACCTTTAAAGCCTCTTCCAGCCCAAGCCATACTATGAACCTAAGACCACTCTATACCTTTCATTTCAATATCTTGGGGTTTTGGATGAATGCTAATTTCTTAGTCTGATTTACTGTAATTTTACAGATTAATCATACAGTAAGTAAAAGTATTCCTTTATACATTTTGTCTTTCCATTTAATTATCAGTATTTGCTGTCTTCTACCCAGCTCATATTGTCTAAATTGAAAACTGGCAGGTCTACAACCACCTAATCTGGATAGGGGGTTTTGATTATTTTTTCTTTCTGATTTAATGCAGATAATCTTTTAGAAACACATCCTCCTCTGATTTCAAATTTGCAGTAATTTGGAAGCTGTTTTGCTCCAATACAGAATCTCTTTGTCATAATACAGGCTCTAGTTTCTAAACTGAACCTGTCTTTCATTTCCAGACCTTGCACTTTGTCACCCCTTCATCCTCTAGTGAGATGATGATTCTACAGAAAAAGTTATCTACAGACAGGCAGATGTGTCTTGGAAGCCTTGCCCTCTCCACACATGCCTGTTCTCCATCAGGTTATCCTATCAAATACTTAGCTTGTGGAGTCTACTCAAATAGGTGACACTGTTTATTAGCCAAGTCAAGCCTTCCCTGAGGAAAGCTAAATCCATTACTGAAGTTTCTGATGACTTCAAAATGATAGAATTTTTATTCCACCCTTGCTCTAACCTCCCATACACTTTCTGAACCTCCCTAGGATCATGGACTGCTTGTCTCTCCTTCTTATTCTACTCTTCACAAGAAGCAATGCCTGCTGGTGGCCTGACTTAACACACCTCTCAAGACCCGAACCCTGCTGTATCTTTTAAAGGAACTGTTTCAGCCCTGCTCTCTCCACCTCCTCCTACCATGTTCTTAAGCCTGCTCCATTTCCTGCTACCCTGCCCACTCCTCCTCAACATTCCCATCATGGCCTTCATCCTTAGCCCTGGCTGTACATGGCACCTTCCTAGCAGCAACAAGCCAGTGTTGCCATTCAGAGATGTCTTGTCTGAGCTGATGCCCCCAGTAAAATCCATCACCCCACAGGACAGTATCTAGATGCTTGCCAGCCCCAGTGAAGCATAGGTAAGTCATACATCATCCAGGAGCTTGCCCTCCACTCGCAGCTCCCAGGAAGCAATGCTGCCATCAGAGTCATCGGCGTCAGATTTGGCAGGATTGAAGGTGTTGGAGATGTAGAGCCTCAATTTCCGCTTTTGCTGTTACACAAACAGAGAAAAGAAAAGAAAAGAACATTTCCAATTTAAGTCCAAGACGTGAGGAAGCCACAGGAAAGGTGATAATTACACATCTGGTAGAGAGTCTGCATGTTTAGTACAGCTGCACCAGGTTACAGTAGAATTTAAGATTTGGTTATATATAAGAAAAGACAGCGGAGAGCTGAATTGGAAACTTCCTTCCAGAAACCACTGGCTGTACAAACATGGAAAGATCCACCTGAAGTGGAGAAAGACAGGAGGCTGCTGGGTCATGAGGCTCTACATAGAATCACAGAGTGCATCAGGCTACAGAAGACCCTTGAAGGTCATCTTGTCCAACCACTCTGCAGTCGGCAGGGACATTGCCAACTAAATCAGGTTGCTTAGAGCCCCATTAGGGTTGACCTTCTGAACACTGCTTGAACATGCAGACATGTCTTCCTCTGTACCAACCCAGAAACGTTCAAGCCTCCACAACTACCTCTGAAGCTGCTGCCAGTATGTTCACCTCCTGTTCCTTCCCTTCTGAATTGCTGCTCCATTTTTCTCTTCTTTCTGCCCTGAGCAGAATCTCCATCTCCTCCTCACACATGGCTAGTGTTGCCACTGCCTCTGCAGAGAACCTACCTGAGAAGAGCCCTGCTCAAACTATCTCCCAGTTCCAGGAGCAAGAGCATGGCACTGGAACTTGCTCTTGTGCTTAAAAACCACACAATTAGCAAATGAACCTTTTCTTTGGACTAGCAGGCTGCTTCTCCTCTAGCATGACTTTTCTCCAGTCAGCTGTGAGACAATACCATCTCCACTGAGGAAGCAAAACCCTGGCAGAGATCCATGAATAACAGTTTGAGTCCTTCCTGGAGGCATCTACCAAGTAAGTAAAAACTTCAGCACTGACAGCTATGCAGCTACCATAAGGATGTCCAGTCCTGGGAGACGTCAGTTCAGACATGAGACAGACAAAGAACACCAAAGCTGGGCTCAAAGAACACCAAACTGGCTGTGGCTAGTGCTTTAAAACTGCTATACAGACCATAAAGACCTCCAAAATCATTGCATATAGTTCACTTATCAGTACCCCTGGGTTCCACAACAGGGTCAAGTTAACACCCAGAAGGCTGTGAGCGTGAGGTATTCTTCCATCTCCAGCTAAGCAACTCCATCTCATCCAGGTAGGAAATGACACAGTGTCAGTTATGGGCAGCTTGGTTACTGAGCAGCTTAAATACAGCAGGGCAAGAATGTGCTTGGGCACGAGGCCACTGACCTTCAACAGGTTCTGGAAATTTCTTAGCAGTGCACATGCTAGCACAGATCTAATATCTGCTCCCCTCTCTGTATGGTGGCTTCTCAGAGGGCAGAAGAGCAACTAACCAAAACCTGTGGTGGTGTTTTTTACTGGTAGGATTCTCAGTAGGTTGGAGCAAAAATTAGAGAGAAAACTTGCAGCTCTAGGCCAAGAAGAAAGCATCACATTTAATCTCTTCAGACACACTCAAACTTTAGTTGAACACAGGGAAACTTCATGGAGACTTCATCAGCATTGTGAATCAAATAACCTCTTGTCCAAAAATCAATAAATGCTTCATCTGCTCATTCTCTAAGTGTAAGATCCACATCTTTACCACACACCTTTGACTTGTCCTCCACAAAATTAACTTGAAATAGAAGTCATTAACAAGAGAAGCCTTGCCCCAAAAGTACTGCATTTCACTTACAATTTCACCTTGAGAGAAAGAAAAGGGGAAGCTTATGTGACAGAAGATTGCTCATGTCAGCAATGAACCCCTGCAAAGGTCTCAGCTACGACAGCAGAGCAAATGGCAGGACAGCTCATGTGGAATGGAACAGATCTAAACAGGAGGCTGATGGGAACAATACAGTAGCAGAAGTGCAGCTCTTGCTCTTCAATGTCATCTTCACACAAATCAATACAGCTTTAAGTTGAAGTAAATGGGTAAAATGCTGGAAATCTGTCACATCCTTCAGAAAATTACCTTTGGTTTATAGTGCCACTTTTTTTTTTTCTTCAGTTTCCATTAGCATTAAATCCCTAAAAGATCAAATCAGAAACCAAGCATCTGAAGATATCTCCAGGACAAATATCCATTGACTGCTAAAACTAAAGATGCCTTCAGTGAACTCTCATAGTACCTCCAGCCACAGTGTAGTCAAACAGCCTGTGGCTGCCTGACTCCCTCCTAGAAAGTCCTTTCTGGAATTCCAAGCCTGTGAGCATGTTGAGTCTTGCAACACACCTGTGCAAGGACCCTGGTGACAAGTGGCATGCAGCAAATGCTGAGGGAACACAGTAGTACCAAACAGGCAGAAAAAAAGACAAGACAAGATCCAGACTGGAAAAGCTGGCAGCTGAGGGGGATGCTGACAGTGGTAAAGTGAGCTGGCAGGTGCTGAAGGCCATTTCTTCCCCCTCCACCAGCCTCACAGCCCCAAGGTCCCCTTGCTTTCTGAGCAATCCCACAGATGTCATCTGTTGCAGCAGTGCAGCTGTTCACAGAAGATCCAAGATGGATCAACAGGCCCCCACAATCCTTTATGCACTGTCCTCCCTCAAAAATATTTGAAACATTTTCCCCCAACATTTCTCCAGACTATTTAGTCTTCGAACAGAAAAAAGCAACCTGAGGGAAACTAGACCATAAACCTATGGCTCCCAAAGACTGTTTCTAGCTTCAACTCAATCACTGTGACCAGTATGATCCCTGCAATTACAACTAATCATTCTGAGCAGTCCTACATGTTTCCTACATATTATCACATACCTCAGACAAATTTTCTCCCCCACTTCTCCATGCATGCTGCTACCCAGACGCTTATTCATAGGAGCTTTGTCTGACCTGTGTCAAAATACCTCTGTTACAGGACTTTTACTGGAAAGACCATTCCACCATTTAAAAATACAAGGGTTTTTTGTTTCCCCCCCCCCCCCCAAAACTCAGTCTGCAAGTTGCTGGTGACATACCTTCATCGGCCTCTTCAGTGCTTCCTGAATATCCACACGCTTCCGCATAATGGTCTGGTCTAGCTTGCGTTCAAAGGCCAACAGGTCCATGTAGGCCTGGGACTCAGGAACCAGCTCCCGGATCTGAGAAGGAAGCAAGGAATATCCAAGTACTGGAAGCAAGAATCTGCCACTTTCCAGAGCAGCAATACTGACACCATCCCAGCCCTCAGACAGATGTGCTCAGGAGGAGTTATCCCTAAGGGGCAGTTGTCCGTTCGTGAGGCAGGGCTGAGTGGCATCTTACAAGCATACGAGGGAAAAGCTGGAGCACAGAACTAGAGAAAAAGAACTCTGGCAGTCCCCAGTTGGATCCAGGAGGCCTGAATCGTGGCTGCTTTTCTCAACTGAGGCTCAGCTACAAGCAGCCTGGGGAGCCACTCCAATGCAAAAGACAGTGGATTTGTCCCGTTTAAACTGTAAACTGAGAAGGTGCTGGAACTCTCTAGACCNCACTGCTCTCAGCAATGCAAAAGACAGTGGATTTGTCCCGTTTAAACTGAGAAGGTGCTGGAACTCTCTAGACCGAAAATATTTGGGGGGGATGTGTGTGTGTGTGTGTGTGTGTGTGTGTGTGTGTTAATGATTTTAAAAAACAAGTGTTACCCATTGTAAGTAAAAACTGCCATTTAGAAAGTCAAGCTTTGCCAACACATCTTTTCAGCTGAAGTGGAACTGACCTTCACATCAAAATTTCAACACGACCAGCTAGGAGCTGTCAGCTTACAACCCTGCCAACTTCCACTGGTACTTTAGCACATGAGCTGAACTACATTTGTTCTATTAACAAATCCCCTTCATATTTTCCCTTTTCCAGAGAAGTTAGCAGAGGTGATATAAAGTAAGTCAGGAGGAAGAGCACATGATCTGAGCTTAGAAATGGGCAAGTACACCCTGACATGAAAAAGTTTATTCTAACTTGGGAATAACTCATGCAGGCAAGCCATGAAGGGAAGAAGTTGTAAGTGATTATAACAAATTTACTGCACTGTCTTGCCTATTTCAATGATATTCACTCTAGCTTCCACCTACAGAACTGAAATATGTAACTGTTAGGATACTTCTGTTCTATAGGAATTACAAGCTAGATGGTATTCTGTTTTGCTTCAGAAGTCTACAGTTTTAATTTGCTTTAAGACACAAACACCTATTTGAGAGACTTCAGGTACAAGCCTCTTCACTGCAAGGACAGAAGAACGAACTCATCCCAACAGTTGTCACAGACACAACCCTACAGGTGTGTCTCTGACAGTATCTGAATGTTGCCCTTTAGTGCCTGTGGCATGGTACTTCAGAATCTCCACAAGTAAGGCATGAAGAAGTGCCTCCTTCTGCTCATTCTGAACCTGCCATCTGCCAACACCACCTGATGCCACCTTGCATTGCTGGAGCAGCAGTGGGCCCTATGCACTCTTTCCATTTTACAGGGTTTTGTCCCCACCTTTCTTTACAATTTTTCTTTTCCAGTTTGAAGAGGAACAATTCCTCCCTTCTGTATTTAAACAGATCAAGACTGTCAAAAGTCTCTTTCAATCTTATTTGGTTGGTTGGTTTGAGATGCTAGAGCACCTGCTCTGCTTACAGCAGGACTGCTCTGGAGAAGCAGAAGCCATGAAGCCAAAAGCTCTGCTCAGCTTTAGCTGAAGCACTGTTATTTTTAACTGCTTGCATTCCTCCACAAAGTCTTAGCAGAATATTAGAAGAGTATGAACACTTTCAAAAGTGAAGCAAGAGGAACAAGCAGTGCTCTGGAAAAACCAAGGAACTGCCAGAAGGCTTGCAGACTGAAGACAGGTAGGCAATATTTCAGCCCCCACAGTGAACACACATCTTTGCACTCAATAAAACACCTCAATGCACTCAGCCTGTCTCATACAGAAGAAAAGATTCCTTGCTTCCTTCCACACAGAGCAAATGAATCAGCAATTAAAAATCCTGCACCCAGAATGGTTTCAGTCCTTTAAGTTCCATCACAGGCAGTCCATGAACTCTGTGTGTGTGTGTGTGCTACACAGACTTCAAGATTAACACATATGCCATGGCTATGGTACAACCTTTCCAGCTGGTTTGCAGAGTACTGGACTCCAGTTTGTAGAAACAGCAATAATCTTCAATAAGTATTTGTGTTCCCCACTTTTACATCTCTTACCACATGAAACCAAAAAGATATTTCCTATTGCACTCCTATAGCCAAAGTGGATGTTAAACAGTATAAGACATTTTAAAAGCATAAACATTTTAAAATCAGGCAACAAAGATAATACTGCATAGAATTCCTTGGACTCTAAGTGGCTGCATGTTGGGAGAGTACCTGGGAGAAGAACTGCACTTGCCTGTGTTTGTTGTTCTCTCTAGAAACGTGGTATGGTCACAGCCAAGATGGGATGCTGGGCTAGACATTTTGTTTTCTCACCCTACTATTTACTTGGCAACCCCTAGTTGCTCCTAGTTTTAGCTTCCACTTAGGCCCAACTTCATCATCACCACCACCATCCAAATAATGCAATCGTGCTGGGGAATTGTGCATTTGCAGGTTCATTTAGAATGTTATCTTTTTTTTCTGGCTACCTCATTATCAAATAACACATAAGCAAAGGAAAAAGAGTTTCATGAGAGAAAATATTTACCCATTTATAGCCATAGAGTTATGGGATCACCACAAGCCTGCAGCGTTGCTAAACAAGGCCTACCAGAAGCACATACCATGGTTTCTTCCAGCAGAAGACAAACATCAAAGTAATTTGTGTCCTGGGAACAATCTGCTTGAACTTCAGGGGTTATGTTGATGAATGGTTGTCAAACACACAAAGGAGTCATTGAACATCTGGCAAAAGCAGATAAGCACTTAAGGCTGTGCCAGCCTGAATTTCATGGCCACATACCCAATCCATTCCAAAATGCAGGATCCTGCAACACTACAAGTGACAGTTAAGCAAGTCTGTCACCAGCCACTCCAGTTGTGAGCACACACTGACATGGGCAGATACAAACAATGGAGAGCTTAGGTGATTCTATGTGAATGCTTAATTCCACAGCAGAAGGCTACAGTCACAACTACAAATTCAGATTAAGAGGAATTCTTATGAGTTACTCTCAAAGTTACAGTAAAAGCTATTCAGTAGCTCCTTTAAGTTCAGTGGCTGTGCAGCATCTGTGACTCAGCCAAATTTATGAGGCATACAGTCCAAAGAAACTGGAGAGGTGACCACAAAGTCAATAGGTATGGAAAAGCAGAGCTTTAGAGCAGGGAGTCAGATGCATGTGAAAGTAACTTCTGCTAAGAGATTCTCTATGGAACAGCAGCTGGATCACAGGTGCCAGCTTGAAGGGATCTTGGGAGATCTCTACTCCAATTTCCTGCTCAAAACAGGGTCAACAGTGAGGTTGAGTTGGGGTTTGAAAGCTTTCAAGGGTGGACATCTCCACCTCTGTGGGCTACAATGCTTGACTGTGAAGTGAAAATGTTTCTGCTGCTTCAGCTTACGCTCACTAGCTCTCACCCTCCTGCTGTGCTCCACTGGAAAGTCTGGGTCCATCTTCTTCATCATCCTCTCTTAGGAGCTGGCAATCTGCTGTCAGGTCTCCTCAAGGCCATCTTTCCCCCAGGCTGAACAAGTTCTCTCAGTCTCCCCTCATGTGCTTATCTGGCCCTCTGACCAACCTGCTAACCAAGTTCACCATGCCAGTGCTTTTCTTGAAATGGGGTCCCAAACCTGGACACAGTGCTCTAGCTGTGAGCTAATGAGTACTGATCAAAGAGGAGCAATTTAGTGCCTCAATCTCTTGGCCATGCTCCTCCTCATACAGCCCAAGACACTGTTAGGTCTCTGCTTCCAGGACACCTGCAGTGCTTCCCTCCTCACTGCCTCCCCAGTGCAGTGCAAACTATTAGCCACTACTCTCTAAGCCCAACCATCCAACCAGATGGTTGTCCACCCATCTAGACTAAAACATCCCATTTTGGATATAAGACTATTATGGGAGACAGTGCTGAAAACTTTTCTAAAGCCAAGATTCATTGCTATCTCTTGCTCACAGATCCATTTTATCAGAGGAGGCAACCCTTAGTCAGATGTGATTCACCCTTGGTAAATCCATGCTCACTGTTCCCTATTACTTTCTTATCAACAGCCACACAGTGACCAAACAACAACAGGACAACTACTGTGGGATGAGATCTGTGCAGAGAATCCCATATGGTGGTCAGTGAACTGCAGCAGGAGTTGCCCAAGTATTTCTGTACAGGAGAATGAAGTAGTGAGGACAAAAAGGAGAGGGCAGTGGTTCAAAAATCTGCCAGAACAGCTAGACAAAAAGTCCTCAAGGGTATTTGAGGCCTAGTGAGAAGAATAGTATCCAACAGTGTGACAAGGAGAAGCAGTTTACTGCTTGCAAGTTGCACTCCACTCAGCAGGTTAAATGAGGAAAAGCAGAGAGAGATGGAGTCAGAATGATTTTCAGTGAAGGTTTCTTGCATCAGAATGGGTAGGCAAGGAAGCTGAAGGCACAAAATAGCGAATCACAGTCAGGGTGCCTGGGAAAATGACTCAGAACTAAGAGAAAATGAGACATTGACCAGAAGTAATGAGGAGACAAGGCCTGCAGAACAAAGAAGTGCAATCTGATGTTCAGTTTTGTTTCTTCACAGACAGTCAGTGGCCTGGGCTTGAAACTGAGGCACAACTGTTTGGCTTGGGTGACAAAGGCCACAACAGTTGCAGCAACCTAGGCCCCCAGCTATAAGTGAAGATGCCTATGACCTTTTCCAAAATTGAACCAGGGTTTCAGTAATTTGAGAACAGGGAAAGATCCAAGAGAATGGGTTGGGGTAGAGCCTGCTGCACAGAATTGGAGTGAACATGGGACAAACCATCAAAAAAATGCAAAGCCTTGTTAGGCTACAGTATGCCAGCTTATGGGCTGGGCTTAAAAAGTGTCTGCTCATTAAAAATGAATTGGAGACAAAAGAGATGCAGTAGATCCACTCAACCTGCATTGGAGTAAAGCACTTCACACAGAGTCATAAAGGGAAGCACTACTTAGGACTGGAAAATGTGGCTTAGAACAAGAGCAGCATGTGGAACAGAAAAAAAGTATTAAGCAGGGAATACCTCATAGACCATTTTTGAAACTGATTTTATTTAGATATTAGGGATGTCATTCTGCCCCTGTACTTGGCATTGGTGGGGCCTCACCTCCAGCACCGTGTGAAGTGCTGGGCCACTCACTGCAAGAAGGATATTGAGGGGCTGGAGCAGGTCCAGAGGAGAGTGACAAGGCTGGGGAAGGGATGAAGGGACTGAAGGGAAAGTCTGATGAGGAGAGGCTGAGGGAGCTGGGGGTGTCTAGCCTGGAGAAGAGGAGGCTCAGAAGGGGACCTTATCACAGTCTAAAGCTACCTGAAGGGAAGTTGTAGTAAGGTGCGGGTCAGGCTCTGCTGCCAGGCAACTTGTGACAAGATGAGAGGGCATGGCCTGAAGCTGCACCAGGGGAAGGTTAGGTTGGATATTAGGAAGCACTTCCTCACAGAAAGGGTAATTAGACAGTGGAATATGGACTGCCCAGGGAGGTGGTGGAGTCACTGTCCCTGGAGGTGTTTAAGCAAAGATTGGATGTGGCACTTGGTGACATGGTCTGGTCGATGTGGTGGTGTTAGGTCATAGGCTGGACTTGATCTCAGAGGTCTCTCCCAGCCTCAATAATTCTGGCATTTTGAGATTTTCATTATTAGCTGCAGCACAAGAAAGGAGAAGTATGCTAACAAAACTTAATAATGACAAATTTGGGTGTCTCCATCTATATAAGGCTGAGGATAGTACAGAGAATGTAAGGAAGCTGAGACCTCAATAACAGAAATGGGATGAAATAAAGCATTAAAGAGCACAGGATCATGTTCTTCTGAGTCTATATCCCTAATTCCTACTCTTAACATGGGAATTCATCAGCTGCAAACAACAGACAGCAGAAATACCTGTGAGTACTAGTCAATCACAGAATGATCATAGCTGTACCAGTGTGGTAAGGCCATTAACAAATGCAATGTGGGCCCCATCTGCACTACTAGCTAATTCCATGGAGAATAAAATGCATTAGTGGCCTTCCAGCTCGGGTCATATTAGTAATCTGTAACACTCTCTATAGTCCTGGTTTCCTGAGAGGTAGATTTAAAGAGGTGTGAGAGAGGTGAGTTTAACTTGGAATAGATATAAGAAAGGACTGTGAGCATCAGAACTGTGGGGAGACCCTCTAGGCATACTAAAAGCTCTTGCCTTGCTAAGCCTAGCAAAAAAAAAAAAAAAAAGGCTGTCAGAACTAAAGTATCTCAGAGGAAAGGAATCCAAATAGTCTTCAGGCAGGAATTGTGTCATGGCTTCCATGACAGAGGGAAGCAGACTGGATGTGCCAGGATGTTCCATGCAGGTCTATAATCCTATCTTCTTACATTTTCAGTTTGCTAGGTTGAACTTTCTCACTTGATTATATATCCAAGCAAAATTAAATCCTTCTTAAACAGCTGAACTGTAGCAACTACCAAACCTACCCAGCGAGCAATATGCCCCAGCACTGTAGCACAGGTTTGACCAGAGAGCCTGCAAATCCAACAGGAAGTGCTCTCTGCCAACTGCCTGATGCCACCACCTCCTTTTCCACGATTCCATCAGACTGTTTCCAAGAGTAGGACTTATTTAGTATCTTCCTCTCTCTTCTTCACAGTTCCCAGAACACACAAGCAGGAGTGTGCAGAAAGTCTGTAACAGGTGCTGATTGGCTGGAAAACACTCCAGAAGTAGCTCCAGAAAGTTTTATCATGTGTTTTGTGTGCATTCCACAGCCACCAGTGCAAAGTTTCCCCCTGGCAGGGCACCAATGCATTCAGCATTTTCCCACCCTATGAGTAGTGAGCACAAGGAGGCTCTGATCACTGACAGGAGCCTCATGGAGCACTTCCTTAACGCAGACACAGCATCCTAGCACAGAATCACAAAGAGGTCTGGCTTGGAACAGACCTCCAAAGGTCATCTCATCCAACTCCCCTGCAGTCAGCAGGGACATACTCTACTAGATCAGGTTGCCCAGAGCCCTGTCAAGACTCACCTTGAATATCTCCAGGGATGGGGCCTCAACCACATCCCTGGGCAACCTGTTCCAGTGTTTCAGCACTCTCATGGTAAACTTGTTCCTAACATCCAATCTAAATCTCCTCTTCTCTAAGGTAAAACCATTGCCCCTTGTGCTATCACTGCAGGCCTCTGGAAACAGTCCCTCTGTAGCATTCTTGTAGGCCCTACTCAGATACTGGAACACTACTATTAGGTCTCCTCAGAGCCTTCTCTTCTCCAGACTGAACAATCCCAGCTCCCTCAGACTGAACAATCCCAGCTCCTTCAGCCTGTCTTCATAGGAGAGGTTTTCCAGCCTCCTGATCATTTCTGTGGCTTTCCCCTGGACCCACTCCTCTGTCGAGGGCTCCAGAACTGGATGCAGTACTCCAGGTGAGGTCTTACCAGAGCAAAGTGGCAGAATACTCTCAGCATCATCAATGCCAGAACTCCAGCTTCACTGATAAAAACTCACTGCAGACAGAACTCAATTTGTGCTGCCTTATCACCCTACCACTGAAAATTACTATCTGACAGCAGCAAGGTAAGTGAAAGGCCAGAAGACTTGGTGACAGCAGGTTCTGAAGGTATCTGTGTTTGTGACATCCTTGATTAAGGCTCTACCTATTAAAGAATTACCATGGACTTGATAAAGAGCCACGACTCTTCTGTTGCCAGAGAAGTTTGGTCACCTCCATTCTGAGACCTTTTCACCTTATAAAGCCAGGGGAAACTAAAAAAAAAAAGCCTAGAAACAGACATATATTTCAAGTGATAGCCTCACCACACAAGATGTATAATTGTCTGTGAAAACAATTTGTGTGGGACAGACAGAACTGACAGCACAAGAAACACAGCTTTCATTCTAAGTATGTACAGACTCCAGCAGAGCAGAAACAAGGCTTTAAGACAAACATCATGGAAGTTGCAAGTAATTCAAAGGTAGCTTCGTCCTTTCAAGACAGCAGCAAGAGAGAACCAATGGCTAAGCTACAAGAGGCTGTGCTTTCTGAGGGTGGCAGGGACTACAAGTAAAGAAGTGATAAAGTGATAATAAGACATCAGAAGTACTAAATAGAGGTCACCTCTTCAAGCAGCTGGCACTAGGGACCTGTGGAATGTCACAGGACAGAACTTGGAAGCTGCCAGCAAGCTTGGGTTGACACTAACAGCAGAGAGGTAGACTTGAAAAGGAAGACATGGAGAACTACAGACCTGCCAAAGGGATTCCCAGCCCAGGAAAAGCACTGGAAGCCAAAGAAACTGGGACTAGGATGTGACAAGGGACTGTGTTTTGCAGACAAAGGAAGCTTACCTTTTGGGACCAAGTAGGTTTTGGGGGAACTGTACTGAAGAAGGCACAGGAAAGGAAAAGTCTGGGAATAATGAAAGAGAAGGGGAGCAGAGAGAAATTCCAATGTTTAAAAAAGAAGTAGAAGATTTAAGCATTGAGGATCAAGCACAGACAGACACTAAAGGCTAGACATATCCCCAGGGATAAGGGAATTAGGGACTCTCTGGACAACACAGGCCCCTTGAAGCCTGCTGTTTACATGGGTTCACTTCAGTCCCACTAGGACACAACCACAAAAACTAGAACCTGGCAGCACTGCTGGGCCTGAGAGACCTGAGAACGATCCATCTCCTAAAGGCACAGCTGAGCCAGCTTTTGGCCAGCCTCAAACACTGATCAAAAACATCCTTAAGACCCAGAGGGCTGCAGCTCCAAGTCGTGTACTTGGTGGCCCAGCACCACTGTCCCTCCAGCAAGTGGCAGTGGTGGCTCGGCTAACCTAGCGTGCAGGCGACGCAGGCCGGCTGCCCTCCACACTCCCAGCCCCCAGCCCCAGCCCCAGCCCTGCTCTCCAGACTTGCACCCACTGCCTACTTACTTTTTAATTAGATTTTTAAACAAAAAGTGAAAGTATTCTCTAAAATCCCTCTAATTACACTAAGATGCTGAACTGATTGTGAAGGGAATAGGAAATGAAAGCGACTCACCCTCTGAGGGAGAATTTTGTCAGCCATCTTCCTCCTCTTGGCACTGTACATTTTTTAAAGAAAAAAACACGTTACCATGGTGACAGATCTAGGAGTAACGAGGCCACCTGCTAAATTATCCTGACATCTCCACATGCTGGTGCACAGCTGTGCATGCATCAGCAAAAGGGTCTCACCCATGCCCAGGACCTAGGACCCCTTCTCTCAGCAGCCTGGGGAGGTAGTTAACTGAGAACAAATCAGGACTGTCTGTTATGCATCTTGGAAAAAAGTGTGCAAGTTCTTTGATCACAGCATCTTCCGTGGTTCAGGGCGGCAATGTATGCGAGTGCATATGCACATGCTGTCTGCAGAGACAAAAAAGAGCATGCAGGAGGACAGCCTCCACGTGTGGAGGTGTGCACAGACACAGCTATGCATCTGCACGTGTCCAGGGCTGCCTGCCTGCAAACACAGCGTGGACTTGTTCAAACCACTGACACACATTTGGTCCTTCGTGCCCAGAACCGACTGGTGAGAACACACAGATGTATCTGTGTGTCACAGGAGGGATGAGAACACACAGATGTATCTGTGTGTCACAGGAGGGATGAGAACACACAGATGTATCTGTGTGTCACAGGAGGGATGAGAACACACAGATGTATCTGTGTGTCACAGGAGGGATGAGAACACACAGATACATCTGCATTTCATGCAAGGGATGAGAACACACAGATGTATCTGTGTGACACAGGAGGGATGAGAACACACAGATGTATCTGTGTGTCACAGGAGGGATGAAAACACACAGATGTATCTGTGTGTCACAGGAGGGATGAGAACACACAGATGTATCTGCATTTTATGTAAGGGATGAGAACACACAGCTATATCTGCATTTCACATGAGGGATGAGAACACAGATATATCTGCATTTTACATGAGGGATGAGAACACAGATATATCTGCATTTCACATCAGGGATGGGAACACACAGATGTATCTGTGTGTCACATGAGGGATAAGAACACACAGATGTATCTGCATTATATGTAAGGGATAAGAACACATAGATATATCTGCATTTCATGTAAGGGATGAGAACACACAG
>VWYK01106685.1:0-11681 GCA_013399775.1 Semnornis frantzii | reverse complement strand
ATGTTCCAGTACCTCAACATTGTACACTCCTAGGCAAAATACTTTTCAGCTGTGATCTTTTGGACTGCATAGAGTCACACTTCTCTGCTTGGAAGATAATTAAAGAAGTGCTGTTGTCCTTCCAACTTTGTTTCTATTGTTGCTGAAACAAAAAATACCAAGCCATCACTGACTTCAGTATCACTTGGACCAAACCAGTATTCATACTTCTGGACTTTCTTTTTTCCTTTTCCCCTCTTTGTAGTCTGCTTTGTCCTCAAATCAAGTTACCCCAAAATGAAGTCCTTGGATTCAAAATGTAAAGAATTGTGAGACTTCAATTTTTAAACCACTCTTTTATTCCCCTTCTAATTTACAATGTTGGTTGAGTAGGATTTGTACAGAACATATGCAACTACATCTCTTTGACCTCTGACTTGAAGTGACATCCATGGAAAGTTGGAATTTGGATTATTTTTATCTGCTGTAGTCTCTCTCTTTTTGATATTTGGACTACAGATATTGATTTTATTCTTACAATGTATTTGTAAGGATACATTGTAAGAAGAAGCTAAGAATACTAGAACAAAGATATTGGTAAAGGAAGGAAAGAGTACTTAAGAGAAGGAAGAAAAACAAACAGTATGAGTATATCTAGATTTGTGTGAAAACATAATGTTTATTTATAGAGCATTATTTGTTATTCCTATTATTAGAACATTATCTTGTTGATTACCTCTAACCATCATGACGGTCTGTAAGTCATCCCAAAATCTACCCATGCTCAGTTCTTTGCATATCTGGAATACTGTGTCCAGTTCTGGACTCCTCAGTTCAAGAAGGACCTCAGGGAACTTCTTGAAAGAGTCCAACATAGAGCCACAAAGATGCTGAAGGGAGTGGAATGTGGAACACCTCCCCTGTGAGGAAAGGCTGAGGGACCTGGGCCTCTTTAGCCTGTAGAAGAGGAGCCTGAGGGGTGACCTCATGCATGTTTATAAAGATGTGAAGGGCAGCATCAGAAGGATGGAGCCAGGCTCTGCTCAATGATGTCCAATTATAGCACAAGGGACAGTGGTTACAAGCTGGAGCAGAGGAGGTTCCACATCAGCCTAAGTAAAAACTCTTTCACTGTGAGTGACAGTCATGGAACAGGCTGGCAAGAAAGGCTGTGGAGTCTCCTTCTCTGGAGTCATTCAAAACACACATGCATGTGCTCCTGTGTGACCTACCCCAGGTGATCCTGATCTGGCAGAGGCTTGGACTCAATCATGTTTCAAGGTCTCTTCCGACTCCTAACATTCTATGATTCTCTGCTATCTACAGTTTTGTTTTGAGTTAGTGGATTTGTATAACCAGCCTCTAAAAGCTGAAAAAAAACCCCCACATTTGATGAGGATTTTTCCTCATTGTGTCATTTGGCACACCTAAATGCACCAAGTGCTATCACTCCCATAACTAAAACAGTGGTCATCTCTTTCTACATCTTGCATAATTCCAATGAAAAATGAAGATGGATGAAAAAAAACGGTACTCAGTAATTATTAATCTGCTTCCTCATCTCCCTTGCTTGGTAATTTCAAGAAGGAATTGTGAAACTGGCTTTATAGTTTATACATTTCATATATCTGTATGAAGCTGCATTGTCTTATAGACAAATGGTTGGAAAGAGTAGTAATAATAATAATACAGAAACCAAACCAGCACTGACATAAATTGATCTTTAAATAAAGAATTGCATAGATAAAGGCTGGGCATAATCTTTCGGAACCAGGACAAAGCTCATAACAACATTCATCTCTCTATTCTTTATTGTCTTCCGGGTCTTTATCTTATTTAATGTAGGTGACTGCCCTTATTATTGTATAAATATTCCACTCATTGGGTGAGGGAGAGGACTGAAGTGTCACAAGTATTTTCAAAATTGTCATTCCAGCCATGTCCAAGCCATACTTGATGCCTGTGCAAGAGTCTCTCTACTGATTCAGGGTGATTAATCATAAAACACAGTAAATCTGGCCCAGGAATAAATACTAAAGGCTGCCAAATATGTGCAGGTAGGAGACACCCTGGCTCAATCTTGTTTCCTTGAGCAGCTGGCACTCTGCTAACAGGTTTGGCTAAAGCCAGTTCTGTGTGTCCTCTCCACAGGCTGCTGGCATTGCAAAAGGTCTTCCTCTTCTCTCTCTGGAACACTAGTTCAAAGTGCCAAGAGCTTGGAACACCGTGAGATTTTGCATTTGCTTTGTAAAAAGTGCTAGAGGTATTGAAATCTCACTGTTTTCTAGGATAGCCTGATCCAGCTGCAGCCACCCACACGTGCCCATGGTAGCACAGATTGTAAGAGAGCCAGTCAGGCAATCCAAAGCAACACGAACATTCAGGGTTGGTTTTAGCAAACCATCACATTGTTTTTGAAACAGCTTGTTAAAATAGCAAGCTTCCTTCTGTTTGTAAGAATTCATGCTAGTTGTTTGTGTCTCAGACAACTTTGAGGAGACCTTAGATTAGCCTTCCGGTGTCTGAAGGGGGCCTACAGGAAGGCTGGGGAGGGATTATTTACAAGGTCTTGCAATGACAGGACAAGGGGCAATGGGTTTAAGCTGGCAGAGGGGAGGTTTACACTGGATGTTAGGAGGAAGTTCTTTACAGTGAGGGTGGTGAGACACTGGGACAGGTTGCCCAGGGAGGTTGTGGCTGCTCCCTCCCTGGAGGTGTTCAAGGCCAGGTTGGATGAGGCATTGAGTGAGCTGTACTAGTGGGAGGGGTCCCTGCCTATGGTAGGGGCTTGGAACTAGATAACCTTTGAGGTCCCTTCCAACCTTACCATTCTATGATTCTATGATTCTAAGATGGAGGTCTGTATTTTGGAAATTATCTCCTTGACCCTATAATAAGGCTTTGTCTCTAGGACATCCAGAACAGAATACGATACCCTGGAATAACAGAAAATAGGAGTGTTTTTATTGAAAACTGATCCAGTGGAAATCTGGCCACAGCCTCTGAGGTAATAAAAGGAAGAGAGTTAAGAAGTTCCAGGATAGTGGCTGGGAGCAGTTTGGAAGGGGGTATGTTAGATAAATTGTTTGTACTTTGTCCATACTGCAGACTGGGACCATACCTTATTTCCTGCTGCGGTTTCATATCATTTCTATTTCAATTTTTCTTTCTTCTTTCTACCTTGTCTTGATAAAAAATAGAAGCAGCTACAAACCCACAAATTTTCTACACCACTCAATCCAGGACTGAAAATGTGAGATCATGGTCTACCTGTCTACCCTAAAGGTTTGACATTTTTGCTTTGACTCCATGTACAGGAAAAAAAAAATGAGCTGAGGTGGTGCCTGCTCTGTTTCTGGAGCTGCCTGGCTGCCCTCTCGTCATCACAGCACTTCTTTGTTTTGTTTTTGGTTTTGGTTTTTTTTTTTTTTTTTTTTTTGTTTTTGTTTTTGTTTTAATTAGAATAACATTTGAACAAGAATTTGGCCTTTATATTTCTTTTCCTGACACTTCAGAATTACCTATACTATTCCAAGAAGCATAGCCATCACTCGTTGGGGGAGTTATAAATGTATTTACTCATTTAAATAACTGCTTGTTACCAAGAACAATCCTCAACTGTTAAGCCAGAACTTGACTTGTGGCAACTCTGTTTTGATTAATTTATGTGTAATTGGATTCCATGACCATGGATTCAGTGATTACACCAGGCAGGATGTCTACAGTTTAGAGGACGAGGTTCAGTGTCTTCTCCTTAGTGCCAGGAGACAGAAGGAGAGGAAATGAGCTGAAGCTGTGCCAGGAGTGGTTTACATTGAATATTAGGAAAAATTTCTTTCCAGCAAGAGTGGTCAGACATTGGAACAGGCTGCCCAGAGAGGTCACCATCCCTGGCGATGTTCAAGAAATGTGTGGACGTGGCTTTGGGACACAGTTTAATGGCCATGGTGGTGCTGAGTTGATAGTTGGACTCAATGACTTTAAAGGTCTTTTCCAATTACAGCGATTCTATGTTTCTAAGTCTAAACTTATCTTAGACCTGCCCTTAATGAAAATTGTCTCACTGCTACTGTACATCTTAATACAGCTCATACAAGGTTTTTCCTTCTGAATCCTGCTGCACTACACAGGAAAAGTCAATGATTTCCCTGTGAATTCAACAAGTTGTTACGTGCACAAGGTTCACCAGCCTTTGTTTTTATGCACCACATTTATTATACTCATTCTAACTTCCATAGTTACGAAGAAATAAATTGTCTGTAGACTGTTGGTCAGCTAGAGCATTTATAAGGATTTTCTGTCACAGAAGTAGCACTCCCTGGGGGTTGTGCTACTGGTAAAATATTTGCAGTCATATTTTTTTGTAATTAAAATGAGCTATTTCTCCTTAATTAAGCATGAAGCGTACCACCAGCTGAATTAAAAGGAAACTTTATTAAAAAAGCACCTGAACTCCTCATTCTGTTCTGAATAACACAGCAAATGTTTTTGCATTCCTTCGCCATCAGGTAACAGAGACGCGGACTGGTCCTCTTGGCTGCAGTAACTATGACAACCTAGATTCTGTCAGCTCTGTTCTGGTTCAGAGTCCTGAAAATAAGATTCAGTTGCAAGGTATGTAGGTGCAATTTCATTCATTTGTTTTGCAAAAGGATGGCATTTATCACACTATTTGTTTTTCTTTCTTCTTCCTCATAAATGGTTGTTTTCTTAATTTTTGTGTGTGTGCAGCAAGCGTGTCCTAGACAAAGCAGAGGAAATGTCAGTAACTCATTTTGCCTCTGAAATGGAAACAATTTCTATACACACCAGAAAATAATTTGAATAATACTGTTCATTTTTTACAGCCCTATTTAGCAACTGCTCACACACCTTTTCAACAGCTCAAATTCCCACAGATTCCACCCAGTAGGGAGTGACATTTTGTGTGCTAAGCCTGTCTTGTACATACTGGGCAATGGCTTATTCCTCGTGTGACTGTCCTGCTGAAATGAATGGAGTATTGCAGGAGCAGCATAGAGGTTTTCAAAGACTCTAAATGACAGTCTAAAGTCTCCTCTTGGGGCTTTTAAGAAAACTTGGAAGTTTAAGAAACTTAATTGTTAGAAAAAGAATAATAACTGTATTAAAGGAAAAAATAGCAAGAAATAAAAAGAGAAAGAAGACAAAGGGGAGGGGAAGGGGAAGGTGGAGGGGAAGGGGAAGGAGAAGGAGGAAAGGAGAAAGAGAGAAAATGGAAAGGAAAAGGAAAAAGAAAAGGAAGAAAAAGTAAATGCATCTTCCAACCTGTATATTAGGTACATAAACATTTTAAAGTCATTCTCCAGCATATTAGGCCATTAGTAATTGCTTCTTTTTAGTTACACAAGTGTAGCATGAACAACTTATCTTTATTACTATAAAAACAGACTAAATTCAGTGTAATTTATGTACTTCTCCATGCCTCTGTGTATATACAATGAGGGAAGAATACAGTTCTTAATTTGCAGTTATGGGTAGCAATACGGCTGTTTCATAAATCACTTGGACATACAGTTTGCAGTTGTTGTTGACTATTAAGAATGGCTGCCAAGGGAAGATTATCTTCCTGTTTAAAACATCCCTGTGCTTGTTTTCTCCTTTCCTTTCGATCTCCCCAGTACAGGGAGAGTCATAAAACCAAGCAATGATTTCAGAGACAGTTGATATGTTTAAATACAGGATTTGTAGCTTCTATTGAGATGCAATTAAAGTTTTCAGAAATAATTTGTGATTTCTGATGGTGTCCAGCATATGCACAATGTTTGTTAGTTGAAAGTTGGAAAATAATGCTTGCATTTTCCAGATAGTTGACATGTGATTGGATTTGCCTTATGAGACATACATTATCAGAACTGCACAAACTTCCATACTTACCAGGTTTGCTTATCTGGTCTTCCTTTTCCTTTCACAATTTTAAGGCTTTTCACCAGCCCACTGAAAAGTTTACTTGCCTAACAACAGAGGTTTACAGACATTGAGATGAAGTAGTAGAAAGCTCAGTCCTGGTTTTATCAAGTGTGATGTGCCTTTCAACTTGGAATGGCTACGAAATTGCCATTACAGCTATCATTTTTATATACCTGAAAATGAGAGATAAATCTCTAATGAAGATATCCAACTGAAGAAGAAACCTGCATCACAAATAACTAAACTGTGTGCTGAGAAATTACTTGACCCACAAATAAGCTCCACTGATTCCAGAGAGATTATTTTTGCCACAGAAAATAGCAACAAGTAATAAACTAAAATTTATAATATCCTTTGCAGTGGCTTTTTGATCAGTTGATTACTATTGGAGCTACAGTGATTGACAGCTGGTCATTTAAAATGCTTCTGTGTAAAATCATTCCTGTTACTGGGACCGAGTAAAACATGGTCAACAATTTCAAGAGAGTTAAGTTTAAAATTTTCATCATATATATAATGGATTTTTTGTGCGGCTGTGATACACAAGTGGGCCAAACTTTTGCAAGGTCTCTGCATGTCATGGCAGGGCAAAGTGTGAAAACATTTGGCAAAGAGGTATGTGACACAGCAGGTGGTGTTTGAAAGGCCACAAGACTTTGCACCCTTTACCAACACTAAATCTTTAATAGCCTTAAGAATGAATTTTATTTCTCAGGGTTTTATAGCCCTACCCATCACAAGAAGCTGTCTTTAAACCCCAATATTACAAGAAATTAACCACCTGAATTTCACTTTTCACTAATATCTTCCAACCTAGTTTTCTCCATCCCATGAAGACATATCCAGTTATTTAGGCAAGTTATGTCTTGTGTCAAAGGCAATGTGGCAAATAAGTCCAATAACAGCGTGACAATGTTTAGCTTCAGGCCTCTTTTCCTGATCATTCTGTCTCTTTACTCTGTCTCTGAGGGCTGCTTTCCCTTCATCAGCACTGTCAAAATTTACATTACCTGCTAGCACCAATATCAGAATTCAGCTACGTGTTTCCCTACTGCAGAGCTCTTACTGAGGCTATTCCTTCATCAGTCCTTTACAAACAGAAGTTCATGGAATCCTTTCTACATGACACCAATAAATGCTCCATCTGAGGAGCACAAGTTAGTGAAATGGATGTTCCATACTGAAGGGGAAATGTGAGGAACGCCTCTGAAACTAATTTTTAAGAAAGGAAATACGTGGCATAGTGCAAATGCTAGACAGATGTGTCAATTCTATTAAAAAAGCCACATAACATCCTTTTACGTGATTTGTTTGTTTGTTTGTTTGTTTGTTAGGAAGGTTGTGTAAAAGACTTGGTTTGAGCATTCCTTTTGCATTTAATACCATAATCTTTGATTCCTTCAGGTCTTCAGGTCATTCTGCCTGAGTACCTCCAAGAACACTTTGTCCAGGCAGCTCTGAGCTACATTGCCTGCAATTCAGAGGGGGAGTTCATCTGCAAGGACAATGACTGCTGGTGTCAGTGTGGTCCGAAATTCCCAGAGTGCAATTGTCCCTACATGGACATTCAAGCCATGGAAGAAAACCTACTCCGCATAAGTGAGACTTGGAATGTGTACAACAGTGAATTTGAAGAGTCGGGTGAGGTGGTTTATAACATTTTTGTCTGTTTGGCTGTATCTCACAAAAAGTATTTGTCCGACAGACTCCATCTGAAGTCTCTGGAACAGTTCACAGGCCTGAATCTAAACTTACTTGAAATCCTGAATCTGAGTCTTAATTAGTATAACTTTATGCTAGTAAGTGTTGTCTTCACCTCTTGAATGTCGGTAGGCAATAATTCAATTAGTATTTAGGCAGCTGTGTCTGTGCATTCGTCTACTTCGTGGAGACCAGTGCTGTCTGGTCCCTGCTAGAGCAGGAAATGTACTGGAGGTGGCAGGAAATAGACCAAAGGAGGAACAAAGTCAAGTTACACACTTTACTTGATATCCTGAACTTTTGTAACGTAGCTGAAACAGCTGCTTCATTTCACATCCAGTTTTCAGTGATGAGTCAGAGTTTCTCCTTCACCTTTACCCTGTCTCTTCAATGACACCATGAAGTGCAGCCAGCCCTTGATTTACCAAGTAGTTAATCTTTTTTCCTATCATAGTTGGTAACTTACTTCTTTATATGGTTTCTCTTCAAACTGAACTTAACCATATTGTGTCTACAACACATTTGTGCCACATTAGTTTTCTTTAAAGCATTGAGGTTTGTTTCATCCATCATTTCACCCTTTCTGATCATCAGAACTTCCAGTCCCATAGAGAATGGGAACTGCAGGTAAAATCAGCTTCTGAGCAACTGTTCTCACAACTCATTTTCTCAGTGATATCAGTAACAGCTGTCTAGCCAGATGGTGAGAAAAGTAAGGAGAGCTCAGCAGACCTGGGACAAATCACTGTGAATTAAAAAAAAAAAAAAAAAAGAGGAAAAGAGGGTGATAAGGAAGAAGCCAAAGGAAGGGAAAAAGTATCAGTTTTAATTGTGTTGGAAGATTATCCAGTGCTCATGGGAAAAATCAGGGTGAGAAGAAGAAATATCAGTAGCATACTTAAATGTGACAGGACAATGCATACATTATATTTTTATATCTGTTGCTTGAAAGCAGTCATGAGAATGACTTGGGGGTGTCAGTTGATGATAAATTCAACGTGAACTGTCAATGGTTGCTGGCAGCCCAAAGGCCAAAAATGTCCTGGGCTGCATCAAAAGCGGTGAGAGCAGCAGGAGAGGGAGAGGATTCTGCCCCTCTGCTCTGCTCTGGTGAGACCCCACCTAGGGCAGTAAGTGCATGGGGCACTAAGTGCAGTTCTGGGGGCCCCAGTGCTGGAAGGACATGGAACTGTTGGAGCAAGTCCAGGGGAGGCCACAAAGATGATCAGAGGGCTGCAGAGAAATGAGTGAACCAGTTCCATCCTTGACACTGTGAACTCCAGATCTGAGTAAACTTAGATACAATAGCATTCATTTTCTAACTTTTCTCACTTCTTAACCCTTCCTATCCTACATCTAACAAAGTAGTCCTCTGAAAGCCCACAAATGAATTTTGCCCCTTCAGACAGACCTGCACATCTTACTGGGTTCACATGAGGTCATGGACATTATCTGCAGGGTGAATTCAGCCTAAGGAGGAAGAAGTAAATATTCTGTTTAAGGTGGTTTGTTTGCTGTCACTATTATCACTCCTTCTGTCTGCTCAAGATAAAAAAAAAAACTGAAAAGAAAAAAATGGAAAGCCTTCAGTGCTCAAATCCCATTTGAAATCAGTGAGTGGCTAAATTTAGTTTCTGTCTTTGAAAGTTTTCTCCATCTGAATTTCCAGAAATAAAGAAAATTAAAATTAAAAAAAAAAATAAAAAAGCAATAGGATTATTTTCTCAACAGCCTGCTGCTCTCTTCCAAAATAGGCAGCATATGATACTGTTTTACCTTCTAAATCATGAGATGAAAAAGAAAAATGTATGTCCTGAGCATTAATAACTGTAAAAAGGTACTAATTTAGTATGGTCACTCTCTGCATACACATCCAACTGCAATGAGTCATCATGTTAGATGAATGCAACATTGTGTAAAATGAGAGTAGGTATCACATCAGGAACCTCATGAAATTCAAGGAGAATTCCAAAGTCCTGCACTTGTGGAGTCTTTCACTAAGCACCAGGACATGTTGGAGGACACCCAGATAGAAAACAGCTTGAGAAAAAAGGACCTGGGGACCCTGGTGGACATCAAATTGGCCATGAACCAGCAGCATGTCCTTACAGCAAAGGTTGATGGTATCCTGGGCTGCATTAGGAGGATTATTGTCAAAACAGGCGAGTGAGAGGATTCATCTCCTCTCCTCAGCCACACTTCAAGTATTGTGTCCCGGTCTGGGCTCCTCAGTACAAGCCAGACTCTATTATGCTGGAGAGAGTCTCTAAAGATAATGAAATGTTAAGGAAAAGTCAGAGCTGGGACTGTTCAGTTTGGAGAGAAGGCTTAAGGGGCTCTTACCAGTGTAGATAAATACCTGAAGGCAGAGTATGAAGAAGATGGAGCCAGGCTCTTTTCAGCGGTGCCCAGTGATAGAACTAGAGGTAATGGGCACAAGGTGAAACACAGGAGATTGTCTCTGAACATCAGGAAGGACCTCTTCACTATCAGGGTGACTGAACACTGACACAGGTTGCGCTAAGGGGGTCATGGAATTTTTGTCCTTGGAGATATTAAAACAAATTGCCTGGCCATGGTCCCAACCAATTGGATCTAGGTGGTCCTGCTCGAGCAATGGTTTGGACTAGAGGTTCTTTCCCACCTCAACCATTTTGTTACTCTGTGTTTGAAGAATTTTCCTGATTTTCACACAGGAGGTCTGCAGTTCTGGTTGGCCAGCAGTAACAATTCTCTCTTGAGCAACTGTGGTTATTATAGATTACAAATCCAAGCATATTCCAGTTCAGAATGTGTCATTCGTCCTTGTCCGCAGATTCCATTTCACTCTGGCTGTTCTGGCACTTTTAAACTACTTGAATCTCATTTTGGAGGGCATAGAGCTGTGTATTATTTATCTCAGTAAATTTGGCTGCCTTCTTCATCTCCCTAGCTGCCCTCCAGCAAAACATACTTGATCACTATTAACTCAATGAGCTTCATATAACCTCTTAATATCAGGGTATGTACCAAGTTCTCAAAGAAATTACAAGAGCTACTTTAAATTATTTACTCCGAACCATCTGCTTATTCTTTATCATATCTTGTGGCCTCCAGACTCTGCTACTACCCTTGCAAATGAGCAGATGTTTCCTTATCAAAAATCCATACTAAAGCTGTTCAGCCTTTATTAACAAATTTCATTAGTTTCTTGAGGTCTTTGGTTGAACTAACGTGTAAGCAAAATTACCTCTGAGAACATCAGTCCAAGAAGTTGTTTTGTTATCGTCTTACACATGGCCTAGAAATAACACCTCTAATGGAATCAAACAGTGTTCCATTTACTCTTTCTTAATGTGCCTGAAGCCAGCCTTTCATAGGCCTGTGCAGCTTAAAAAGACAACTAGATAATCTAATACCTGGGTAATCACAAGCCACCGAGTTTCACTGAGATTCCAGAACATGGAGTTATTATAGAATAGTGGAATGGTTTGGACTGGAAGAGACTTTAAATATCATCTAGTTCCAACTCCCCTCCCATGGGCAGAGACACCTTCCACTAGATCATATGGCTCAAGACACTGTCCAACCTGGCCTTGAACACTTCCAGGGAAGGAGCACCCACAATGTCTTTGGAAGTGTTCAAGGCAACCTATGTTAGTCGGATTAAAACATTGTAAACTACACTAATACACTTGCAACTTTCCCCACTTTGTCAATGTGTTGTTCTTCTGATAGTTCAAATTTTCCTGTATCACTTCTGCCTCAAGTTCTAGGAGCAGGAACTTGTCCAGCTCCTTATTCTACCTCCTCCTCTCAGTAAACTTTATCTTTCTATTTTAAGAAAATGTTTTAAACTCAGTCCCAAGTACTAATTGGTTTCACACAGCAGAGACTATCAAAAGATGCCTAGGAAAAAAAAAAAAAAACAACCAACATTTTTTGAAGTAGGTAGGACCTGTAGTTACAGTGGTGTTGAAGATGATGTTAGCAGTGTATAGGTGAGTTGGAGGTCTGTACCTTGTGGTGTTTACTAGGGGCCAGGGCCAAGACTGGTCTTGTTCAACATCATCATCAACAACCTGGATGGAGGG
>VWYK01106680.1:0-18252 GCA_013399775.1 Semnornis frantzii | reverse complement strand
GTTGGAAAGCTGCAACTTGGAGGAGGACCTGAGGTATTGTCTGACAATTGACTGAGCATGAGACAGCAGTGTGCCCAGGTGGCCAAGGCCAATGGCATCCTGGTTTGGGTCAGAAACACTGTGGCCAGCAGGAGTAGGGATCGTCCCTCTCTGCTCAGCACTGCTGAGGCCACACCTCACGTGTTCTGTTCAGTTCTGGGCCACTCAGTANCAGCACTGCTGAGGCCACACCTCACGTGTTCTGTTCAGTTCTGGGCCACTCAGTACAAGAGGGACAGTGGGGTGCTGGAGTGTGTCTAGAGAAGGGCAACGAGGCTGGTGAAGGGCCTGAAGCAGCTGAGCTATGGGGAGCATCTGAGGGAGCTGGGGGTGTTCAGTCTGGAGAAGAGGAGGTTGCGGGGAGACCTAATTGCTCTAAAACAATGAGAAGTGAGGTTTGAGCAAGAAGGAGGTAGCCTCTTCTCCATGGTGACAAGTGACAAGACTAAAGGCAATGGTTAGAAGCTGCACCAGGGAAGGTTTAAGGTGGATATTAGGAAATATTTCTTCACTGAAAAACACTGGAATGGTCTGTCCAGAGCAGTGGTGGAGTCACTATGCTTGGAGGAGTTCAAGTATCATGTGGCCCTGGTGCTTGAGGACATGGTTTAGTGTTGACCCTTGAGTACTGGGTTGGACTGGATGATCTTTAAGGTCTCTTCCAACCAGATATATTCTGTGATTAGAAAAGCACTAAGTCACACAAAGAAATGTCAGAGAAACATTTCTGTTCCTGCAGCTCAAAGAGGAACCAGCAGAAGGTTGTCTCTTTGAATAGTCAAAAAGAGTAAGACAATGAACGAAAGAGTTCAGAAAAATTTTAACTAGATCCCCTTTGTCTAGAAAGCTGCTTTGCATTAGATAGCAACTTGTTATCACATGCAGCTAGACAGCATTGAGAAATGGGCACAGAATCCAATTCCACAGGCACCATCCAGGCAGCGTATTTGTCTCCAACAGGTACAAAAGTAATCTCTTATTTTCTTCTGGGTTTGCTAACAGTCCCACCTTTAACTCATCTCATTGGTTTCAGCAAACAGAACTAACTGAGTAAATACAGACAGCAATTCCTGTTCTCTCCTCTGGTCAGGATTTCTATTAGCTGTTACTCTGCAAAAACTAGACTTATCTTTTCATCATAGACAAAGCCAACAGCCTGGGGGGAAAAAAAAAAAAAAAGCACAATTAATTTCTTTTCCCTTTATTTCTGGCATGTGAGGCAGATCGAGAATGGTCTACACCAAACCAGTGGTACATCTTTTCTTGCTTATGCTGGGATTACAAAAGGCACGAAGAGTACCCACAGCACAGAATAGGAAGTTAGACGGCAGAAGCTTGGCTAAATCACACCTCTTTTAAAAAACATACTTCAAGTCTCATTGAAGGTTTCAACATGGAAAACAACTGTGAGGTGAAGATGGTGTACTTCACCCTATGTGCTGTCTACACATAATGTGACAGTTTCTCTTTACATAACTGCTGCTCCTCCCAGAAGAATCGTGTTCATTCAGAAGATTTCAGAATTGATGCAGTTAGGTATGGTTTATTCAATCAGTGGTCTCTGCTGTGTTTATGGCCCAATGTCTGCACTGTAAAGAGAACAACAATGCACCACATCCAGAATATCCCAAGCACTGTGGACATTAAGGAACACAACCTGTACCTGCTGTGAAGAATGCATCCTGATAAACAAAAAGGGAACACAGAAACCAAACCAGATCAGCCTGGATCAAAGCCAGGAGCACAATTTACAGAATTCTGTGCTCAAGCACGCTGACCTCAATGTTGAGTATTTGAAGCTTCCAGTGACTTCTCATCTGTGTACCAAAAGCCCAGATTTCTAAACTGCTGCAGAAACAATGGGAAAATTCACTATGAATAACAAGGAACCAAGACAGGTTCTCCAGCAATCATCACACTAACCAGAGTGGCCTGTTTCTCTCTCTCTCTGAATATTTTTGTTCTAAGATCTGAAAGAACAACTACATCCATTAGAAAACATGAGTCAGAGTAGTTCCAGGAATCACCAAAGGTTAGGGGCTGGAAGGGACCTTGAAAGCTCATCCAGTCCAACCCCCCCACCAGAGCAGGATCACCTAGAACATATCACACAGGAATGCATCCGGGCAGGTCTTGAATATTTCCAGAGAGGGAGACTCCACAACTGCCCTGGGCAGCTGTTTCCAGTGTTCTGTCATCCTCACCGTGAAAAAATTCCTCCTCATGTTTAAATGAAACTTCCTATGCCTCTGTTTCCACCCATTGCCCCTTGTCCTGTCCTTGGGCATCACCAAGAAAAGCCTGACTCCATCCTTTTGGCATTCACCTTTTACATATTTATAAACATTAACAAGGTCACCCCTCAGTCTCCTCCAAGCTCGAAAGATCCAGCTCCCTCATCTTCCCTCTTGTGCATGTCATCTCCACCTCATCTTTAGAATGTACTCATTTCTTGTGCCAGTGGTTAAGTTTTCTGTTGTTTTCAAGGGAGAAGAAAGAAGCAGTGAAAAAAAAAGACAACCCTATTCAGCCATGATGTGCAACTACCTCCTCACGGCTACGTTTACATGTCGGCGGCAGTAGAGTCTGCACCCCAGACCTCCATACACAGCTGTGCTGACTTTAGCATCTCTTTCCAGACAGCACAATAATTACACTGGCAGAAGTCTGTTAATCCAGGAGGGAATTGATCTGTAAAACTGTATAATTAGCTTTGACAGAACAGGGACATCGATATAGGAACATCAAATGAGAAAAGGTTGCGAACTCCAACCTAAGGTCTCCACCTTCTCTGTTTTGGGAGGAGAAGGCTCCTTTGGTCTAACAACACCGGGGTGACAAACACAGTATAAATCCAAATTTAACCAGGCTCCTCCTTACTTCCAGAAGCCACCTTCCCCCTGGCAGTTGCCAGCACTGGACCTGCAGCTGCTGCAGGAGTGGCCTCTTCAGAGCATTCCCCTCAGGGATCACTAGGCTGCCAGTCTTCAGATGGAAAGGCAACAGCTACTTAGCTTGCCTACTTTTTGGCTGTAAGCCATCAAAAGATAATGCAATAGAAAAAGACATTAGGATCTGATAAATACATATCTGGACTCGGGATCTTCCTTTTTCAAATCTCAAATATGTTCATACAGCAGAAATTGCTGACATGCTTTTATAGAGAGGGAACACCACAGAGAAAACAAAAGGTGCTTAGCAGCTTCTTCAGAGCAATGGAAATTTCATAGCAGTGATTAGCTTGTCTTTTAATTAAAAGATGAATCACCATTGGTTTTTTTTCCCCTCGTTTTTTTTTTTTCCTCTAATGACAGGAAAAATTAATCCAGATCATTTAGAAAGTCAGCCAAAGATAACAGAAACAAATGCAGAGGATCAGTTGAAAAGATCATTTTAAACACTGATAAATTGGAATTGATCAGGAAAGCTGCACACTGCAAGGCGCTTTCAGAAGTCTTTTACCTCAAAACCTATGAAGCATAATAAGAAAATAAAAGAAAGGAACAGAAACCAGGCACGTGGCTCTACAACGGCAACAACAGCAAGCCCGCAGCATCAAATCAGTGCCAAAAGAGATTCTGGCCAGGGCTGCTGATGATAAGGCAAAAGAGTGTCTTAAAAAAGAAATCAGTATCTGAAATCAAAGAGGATTGATGAATTACAGAAAGTATCCTTTTTTTTTCTTCTGCCACTCAAGTTTTAATGAGCAAAACGTTCCGCTGCACAACTTAGAAATGCTGCCAATGCCTTTTAAGTGAAGCTTGTGGCTGATTAATGGGACATTCCTCTGAAAGCAGAAGAAACAAAATAACGAAAGATCATCAGTTCAAAAGGAAAAATCAAGAACCAGCCTGTTTACCAAATACCCTTCTTCAAAGTCCTGCCATTGAATTGTCTGGAAAACAAAAAAAAACCAAAACACCAAACAAAAACAAACCCCAAACTCACACAAACCCCCAGAAAGCTAATTAAGGCGTTTTAAGAGTCTATCAAGAGAATTTAGGAGCGTTCATATTCTACAAAGCCTGTTTTGCTGTTCTACATTTTGGAGAAGTTACAAGCAAAGACCACAACTCAAGATTTTTTACTCCTATTTTCTAATTAACCTGCACACTTTGGCAGCTTCAGAAATTGGCTTCGCTTCAGCAAAATATTAAGCATATGCCTAGAAACTAAGAATGTTTTATGCCTTCTTGAAGTCAACTGGAAATAGAAGCATGCATACATGTTAAAAATGAAACATACACTGTATGTGCCCAAATGGAGCCTTGGTGCTCAAAGGGTCTTAAATAATTCATGTTTGAAACCATTTTGAAATTCTTTGGTGAAAAGCAGTATATATCAAGAAAAATACCGGGTTTAAGCTAACTGAAGCCACTCGGGCTTCAAAATAAACACCTATTTTTTTTTTTCAACTAGATGGCAGGACCTTATCGCTTGCCTCCACCTGGCAAAGGGGTAACCTAATACATCTGACCACAAGACCAAGGCCCAACACTGAAATAAACATCTCAGCTGTTGGGCAATCCACCTTATGGCCTCATTCCGCAGAGGAAATGCAAAGAACTAAGGAGATCACCAGCTCCATCACTCCTTTCATAGGCTTTAAGACACTTGCACGTGTATCAGCTTTTATTTGTTTTTATACGAATATTGACATAAATGTACGCATATTATCTCGCTGTATATTATACGTGGACACCTATCTTGCTCTTGGCAGCAAGCAGGACCCCACGGAATCAAGCTGCCCCCGAGGCCCTCCTCTGCTTGGCACTTGAGGAGGCATCCCCAGACAGGTCGAGCAGCGGCCGCGCCATACCCGAGTTGTTTTTCCCCTGCCGGTGCCACGCTACGGCAGCTGCATACAGATCCCTGCTATTAAAGATGGATCCTGCTAGTCCCGCTCAGCCGCCACGGTTGCTCTACCTGCTTCACGGAAACGCCGCGGCTGCTGCTTCGCGTCGAGAATGCCGCCCGACCCCCGCACGGCAGCGAACAACCCGCGATGACGGACTCGCAGCGACGGCTTTAGCTGAGGCGCTCCTGGGCACCCGGCGCGGGGAGCACCTGAGGACGACGCTGCCCCCCACCCTGAGGCAGAGAGACGCGACGGGGCTAAGGGGCCCCCGACGGCGCGGCCCCGGGGAGGCGAGGCGAGACACCTCCACAGCGGAGGCGGGAAACGGGGGCGGCGATGGAGGAGGGGGATCAGTACCTGAAGTCGCGGTGGCGGCGGGGGTTTCCCCCGGCAGCGCCGCTCGCTCCTGCTGCGGGCGGGTGGCGGCGGCGGCGGCAGGAGGTGACCGCCACATCAGCAGCAGCAGCGAGGCCGCTAGCCCCAGGAGCAAGGAGGAGAGACGCCCGCAAGTCCCCGGCATGGCGAGCAGCCCGAGGGCAGCGGAGGCATATTGCGGGCGAAGACACAGGCAGAGGCCGGGACCAGCGGCTCCGGCGGCAGCAGCAATACCGCTGCGGCGAGCGGCGACCGCACGCCCGCCCCCAGTGAGCGGCGGGGCGGGGCCTGAGCCCGGGCGGGGCCAAGGTGCCGCTGAGGCTGGGGCCAGGGGCGGCAGGCAGGCAGGAGGCGAGGGGTTGGTATCTATAGCTCGGAGGCGTGCAGTATGGTGAGGTGTAAGCGGCTCCGCTTCCTCTCCGCTGCCTCTGGTGCGGCCTCGAAGCCCGGCGGAGGGCACTCCTCAGGAGCTTCGCCTCATCTGACAGTATAGAGCGTGGCGCGCCCCCGATCTGGCACAGATGAGGGAGAGCCGGGCCGGCCGGTGCTGCGGCACTCAACCCAGTTATCGAGGAAGTTAGACAGCGCCCTGGCCGCTTCTTTCCAGCCCTCCGACCCGCCAGCATTTAAATCGATTATAACACTTGTTGAGAGTCTTGACACACGTTCGGTAACCCCTGTGCAGCACCTCCTGCTACCGGGCACACACTGCCTTCGCTCAGGCGCCCGTTAGGGGCAGTCATGGTGGGAGTCAGAGCTACTTCCTAAGCTTCGATTCTGGAGAAAAACAGGCTCGGCGGAGACCTCGCTCTCTACAATTCCCTGAGAGGAGGTCGTAGTGAGGTGGGGCTTGGTTTCTTTTTCCAAGTAACAAGTGATAAGGCATGAGGAAACGGCCAGAAAAAAAAAAAAATACAAACAAAACAAAAAACCCAAACGAACAAAAAAAGCCAAAAAAAAAGACAAACAAAAAAACCCGCCAAAAAACCAAAGAATCATTTGCTTGATGTGGGATTCTCCTTCAGCAGGTCACGACAGGTTCCTTGGAAAGCATTTGTTCAGCGCCTACTGGTTTCGTTAACATCTCTCAATCAGCTTCCTATTGCAACCTTTTACCTGAGCACTACAAAGAAAAAGAGCCACAACTTCTGCTGGACTCATTTTGAAATCCTCACAATGCTTCATGTACTCAGGTGAAATAAAAGGGGCTACAAAAGATAATTCTCTGAGCAATTTGCTTCTGTGAATAGTTTTGCCTGATGAAATGAATCTGTGGTACTGGGCAAGTCTGGGTCACATACATGCTCATTTCTAAGTGTACAGTTGGGCTTTTAGAAAGAATTTAAATTTATTGGGAGAGGAAGAGTCGAAACAACTTGTCAGCTGCAGTCTTGTATGTTAATGTTGATATGGATATGCACAGTCTTTAATACATTTCTGAAACAAATGTGTTAAATGTGTGATACAAGTTTTATTGAAAATGGCTTTTAGGTCGTTACTGAGGTAGGAACTTTTTTTCAAGTTGCTACTGAAATGAGTGAAACAGTAACACTCATTTCAGAAAAAACAAAATCAGAATTAAGGAGGTTTTTAACCAAATAGAGAGATGAAAGTTGATAATAAGTGATTTCAACTATTTACTTGAGGAAATCTGTCCTGCAGTAACTACTGCAGTCTTTAAAGGAGTAAAAGAGTAGCTCACAGACTTGTCAAACTTGAATTAGAACCACGGTCATTAACCACCGATGGGATGTAACCTGGAACTTGATATTTTGTACACTAGTGACACAGAAATGTAAAGCAGATAGATTCTGCCAAAATCTGTGACAAACAGCAGTCCACAGACATGGTCTGCATGGGGAGTTGTAAAGACGAGCAGTGTGGTATTCCACTGCCCACTCCTCATTTGGAAGGTCTGTGTTGTACATATGTGTCCTGCGAGCTTAACCTTAGCACTGTCAAGAGAAGTAATGATTCTGCACCAAACTTGTAAGTCTGTTAGAGAGATGAAGCAGAACAGATTGATGGTGAACCATCTCCTGAGAAGATGGGCTGCTGACAGCACTAACCCAAATTCTTCATGTACCTGAGACCATATATTCATGAGATGTCACACTTCTTAACAAAAAGGCAGGCTTCATTTTTTCACCACGCTCTTAACATTACACGAGCTGGCAACTAACAAATATATGAATGTATCAATATGTAATAAAATATTAATGCATTCATTATTTATTTACAAACTGGCTACTGACAGAAGCACACAATAAAAGATCATTGATGTATGCAGTCAGAAACCTAGACAATGTAAAGCAGCACAGCTCAAGTGAAGGCAGTGAAGTGGTGCTGATGTAAATAGCTTGAAGCCATGCACCACCGTTTTGTTGAAGGTGAAAAGCCAGTCATGCCTGGTTGCTGTAACAAGGCAGCTGGTGTCACTAATTTCTCCATAAGGCATTAATCCGGAACTGCTAAGCAGCTGCAGCAATCCCACTGTGCTGATAACTAACTGAGGGTATCTTATTTCACAAAACCCAGGCCTGTGCTGGCCGCAGTGTGCACTGAACAAATGGTCAGTCCTGATTTGACTGCTGCTGTGCACATTAGGTGCAGCTACTCTGAGGTCACTGCGAGTTGCTAAATGAAACACAAATACCAGGGAGTTATGTTTTCAGTGCCCTCCTTGATTATTTTCTAGAGGTTGACATGCCCCACTAGCAATCCAGGGGACTCTGGAGTTTCTCTAAAGGGTTCCTGGGCACCAAGATCTATTCCAAATAAGCAATGTTAAAATGGCTTTGTAAATGGTCTCAAGTTGCAACAGGGGAGGATTAGGTTGGATATTAGAAGGAACTTCTTCACTGAAAAGGCTCTCACTGGAACAGACTGCCCAGTCTGGTTGTGGTTGGTGGTTGTTTCTCCATCCCTGGAGGTGTTTAGAAGACAGAGAGATGTGATGTTGTGGGGACAGACTTTTAGCACCACACTTGGCAGAGTAACAGCATGACTGGACTGGATCTTAAAAGCCTTTTCCAACTGAAACAATTCCATGAGTCTGTGATAAACATGTGTGTCTTTATTTGGATACAAAATATGCCCAGTGGCGGGACAAGGGGCAATGGGTGGATATTGAGGAATAGGAGCTTCCACCTGAAGCTGAGGAAGAATTTTTTTCCCTGTGAGGGTGACAGAGCACTGGAACAGGCTGCCCCAGAGAAGTTGGGGATTCTCCCTCTCTAGAGATATTCAAGAACTGCCTGGATGCATTCCTGTGTGATCTGTTCTAGGTGATCCTGCTCTGGCAGGGGTCTGGACCAGATGATCCCTTCCAGCCCCTGACGTTCTATGATTCCATGATTATTTACTGTCACCCCACTCACGAAGCCTACTATGAATGTTACTCAGAAAGAACGTCATCCTAAAATTAAATTAGCCTAATAATGAGAACAGAAACACCACTTCACTGAGGATTTACCTAACCAGAGGAGAAAATCTACCACCTTCCAGTAATGTGGCAGCTACAAAATCTGAAATATTTTTGGTATGCAAAAATGTTTTGTAGGAAATTTGCTTTCTGGTAACCATATAATTTTTGACTACATCCTCTTGATTGCTTGTGGTTACACAACGTTTTGACCCAAGCTTAGTATGTGCCACTTTAGCTGAGAACATGACAGCTGTGTGACCCTGTCATATTTAGTAGATAACTGTTGATATCTTGCAAACATATGCAAGAAATATTTTTGGGTGAATTAAGCACACTTTTAAAAACATACTTAATTTAAAAAAAATAACAAAAGCAAACAACCAAACAAAACAACAAACCACCAAACCCAAACAGAAGAGCTCCTGTTAATTGAGAGGTATTTTATTCCAAAATTCTAAATACCAGAATCAACTCAATACTTAACATTTTTCAGTTTACCAAATCACAATACTTTGAAATTGCATACATAGAAAAATACAACCTAACAAAATCAAATTTGAATTAAGATGAAAAAGAACCAGCTGAAAGGAATACCACAGCTGAATAGCTGTTTGTTGATATCAGTACAAAATTGCTCTGCCACAACGCTCACTCCCCCCCCCCGATTTATAATTTAATAAAAATAAGGTGACTTCAGATGTATATTGCTCTCCTTAAATGTACCGAAGACCTCTGAAACAAGTTCATACTTACTGAAAATACTCCCATTTATCTTAACAAGTATTTATTACGTAACTAAGAAACCCCAAATGCAGAACTCTCATTAGTATGTTAATTTTCTGCTTGTGCAAACAATGCTCTACTGATTTAATGCATGAGCAAAACCAAAACAAAACAGGCAAAAAATAAAGTTCTATTAGGAAGAAATAAAATGTTACACTGTCAACATATTTGTGTCATAGCACATACAGGTTTCCTTCATGGGCTAGAAAGGGTCACCTAAATCTGTAAAAGTTTTCTTAGGATTCAAACACTACATTAACTCTTTTTACTTTGCAAAAGCTGAGGGCCAAGTAGTTCAGCCTTAATGCAGCATAGTTGTAGAAGGTCATTGCATGAAAGGTTAGTTTCTGTGTCATATAAAATACCCTACACGTTGGAAAAAGCAGACTGAAATACCAAATAGGATAACCACATGGATCAGTAGTAGCACTACAGACTCAAGCCCATTATTGTATAGTCTCTAGTCAAACTTGCCACAGCTGAGAGAGTTGGGGCTCTGCAGCCTGCAGAAGAGAAGGCTTCCAGGAGACCTTAGAGTAGCCTTCTAGTATCTGAAAGGGGCCTACAGGAAGGCTGGGGAGGGACTATTTACAAGGTCTTGCAATGACAGGATGAGGGGGAATGGGTTTAAACTGGCAGAGGGGAGATTTAGACTGGATGTTAGGAGGAAGTTCGTTGCAGTGAGGGCGGTGGGACACTGGCACAGGTTGCCCAGGGAGGTTGTGGCTGCTCCCTCCCCTGAGGGGTTCAAGGCCAGGGTGGAGGAGGCCTTGAGTGAGCTGTACTAGTGGGAGGTGTCCCTGCCTATGGCAGGGAGTTGGAACTACATGATCCTTGAGGTCCCTTCCAACCTTACCATTCTATGATTCTATGACTTAAAAGAATAATGTATCAGTAACTCCAGAGTTAGTAATGGATGCTCTTTAGAATATACATGTTTCACCCAATGTGGGTCATCAAAAACTTTCTATGCTGTTGTTCACCTCAACACAACACACTGGTTCTGTTCATGTCTTTAAAAAACACTGACCACTGCAAGTCAACACATGCTACATACCTTCCTAGGCAAGCAGACACAAACAGATTACTCGGCAGTGAGCTAGATCTGATCACCTTATATTGCACTTGGAAATGAGAAGCCAGAGATTCAGTACCAAAGAGTTCAGATCCCACCCAAGTCAGGGAGGGTTACTGGAGCTCACTATATCTTGCCAAACTGTGACAGGTGACCACTGCTGACAGACAAGTGATGGGTTTTTCCCATCCCAGACAGAGAAACACCAAGACAATAATCTCTGTGCTCTAAGGCTCATCTGTGGTCTGCCATCACCTTATTTTCTGGCTTTCCATTTTCCTTTTTTCCAATTCCTGGTTTGCTTTTTTTTTCATGACAACCAGCAGCACCGAACACAGAGGGTCACTTCTCAAGCCAGTGGCAGTGAATGTCCGGTTGTCTGTGTCACTGTTAGGCTGTGGAACAGGTTTTAGCCTGGACTGAAGGTTGAAACTGAGTTGATTTTTGCCAGGATCATGCTGCTCTGTGACTGTTCTTGAAGGTCTAGGAAAAAATACTGCAGGACTTAGGCAAAGTTAACTCACAGCAAACCCCAAATGATGCCAACATTTAAGTGCAGCATGAATCCTTCAAATCACCCAAGACATGCTGGTTATTGCTGAAACAGTTTCAAAATACCCATGAAAGTTTACCTTGGACTACTGAAGCACAGACACAAGCTAAGAGACAACTAAGTATTAAAATTCTTTTCTTGGAACAAATGTTTTATAAAGAAAGAGCACATATAACAAACTTCCTTGAAGCTCCCACAAACATCAAGTGAATCAAAGCTCAATGTGTAGACCTCAACATTTAAGACAGGAAAACAGGAGAGAAAATTCTAGACCTGCTACTGATAATCTGCAAGCGTTTCCTCGATGATCTGAATTTACACTGATAGATGAGCCCATTATTTGGCTTTGCGGCCATGCTTATGTAAAAGCCATCTCCACCATTTCATAGTCTACTGACAGAAATGTAAGCCTATAAATTAAGGTCCTTGCTTCATGTTTTCTAAATATTGGAAATACAGTAATAGGTGAACATGCATGTCGAAGTAGAAATCGCTTCTTAATGTTGATCATGAGGCGCTGCAAGAAATGCAAACTGGAGTACTTAGAGAATTTCATATTTCATTATAAAAGATATAGCTCCTTTTAAAATGTTTCCGCTAAATAATTACATAGCTCTTCATTTTATAGTCATGAAAAATATGCTTCTGAAATATGACTCTCAAAAGAGGATTAAATTCTGTTACTGCACTTGTTTGTTGGTTTTTTTTTAATGCTTGCACATCAGTCCTAACTCAAAGGCATTATCTGCATTCCAAAATGCACATTTCAAGTTTCTGTAAACATTTTAACATCATTCTACAATATTTGCTCATGAAAACATCAATGTCTGTAAGTCAATATGAACTTTATACTGAACACAAGCGTACATACTCAGCCTTTAATCTTATTGCTGAGTACAGAATGTGACATCAAATGTTTCCTGCACCCTCCTTCAGGAACACATCCTGTTCAGAATCTTTTTCAAACACAAATGGTACTTTAAACTGAATTTGGAGCACTGGAACAGCCTGCCCAGAAAGGTTGTGGAGTCTCCTCCTCTGAAGACTTTCAAAACCTGCCTGGATGCATTCCTGTGCACACTACCCTGGGTGATTCTGCTTTTGGCAGGGGTGTTGGACTGGATGATCTCTGGAGGTCCCTTCCAACCTCTAATGTTCTATGATTCTGCCTATGCCCACTAAGTAACCTGTATACTTAATTTACATATGCTACTCTTTATTTCTAACCAAGCTGGAAATCGGAGGACATAGGAGAAGCAACTATGTGCCTTTATTCTCCAACAGAATGCAAGAAAATAAAAATCACTTAAATAAATCTTACTTTATGTATCTTACTTTCCTTAGCTACAGTAGTTGTACCAATAAAATGTACCTTTTTATCCTGAAAATTAGCACAATGAGAGAGTTTCCAGTTGCCTCAGTATAAAATGAAGCTGCAGTTAGTACTGCCATTAACACCACTGCAGTATCCCTTCCCTGCCAGCTGAAGAGATCTCGATGGTGCTATTGTAATGTAATTTACTTTCATCTTCTTATAATGCTTAGACGCGCAAGTAGTCTCATAAATTTCAAGTCAACACTGTGTACATGTAATGAAAGCACACATGTAAGAATTAGAGCTATAATCTGTCTGACAGTCTCTTAAACCTCTTAACCTACTAAGATTAAGACTGGGTAAAAACAATCTCCTTACATATAGATAATCAGTCGACGAAGTGTGTGAGCTAGGAGCCCATGTAAGTAACTGAAACTGTATTTTATAAAATCACATTTTGAGGCCAGGATCAAAAGCTGACCTCTGATTCTTTACTATATTACTATTAACAATACTGGAAGTAAAAAGAAAAAAAAATACAAGGCTGGCCACACCGAAGACCATGAAAACTGAGTGAAAGCAGAATTACACTCTATACCCTGACATATAATGTCATCCTATCTAAACAAACTGTCTAAAACAGAAACATGCAAATGGATAAATAAGCAAGCCTGTATCTGATACACATACTGCCCCCACAGACTTTGTGCTGTCTCTCTTAATGACTCAAATGCCACCACGGTTCAGGAAGTAAGAATGGGCTTAACAACAAAAGCCGTTTGTGGAAAGGGTGCAGAAATGAGAGTTGAATCAAACTGTACATCATTTCAGATCATTCCAGGTTTACTGGGCATTGCAGTGTTTATGGGAGAGATGCAGCTTCAAACAAACACTTCAAGATACCAAACCAGACCAAATCGAATCAGAGGTTCTGTCCTTCTAAGAGCTTGTCTACAGAGAAATCTCACTGCTATAAATACAGTAGAAGCCTTCCTTTCTGTATGTGGCTGCATACAGGGAGTTTATAATGTAAGTTATTCCCTTTTTGGAACAGAGAATAAACACATGTCACAAGGCACCTTTGTAACAGTTTAAGTACATCCACACTAAGATTTGTGCAACACAGTTACATGTGGTTCCAAGCCAACCAACCTCCTAATCTGCATTTAACATGTCTGCTGAAATGCATATTGACAGTGTTCTTATGCTCTCTTTTAAGTACAAGAGGCATTGCTTAACCACACCAGTGCAAGGGCAATAAGCTAAGAATGACATAAACCCATGGCTTTAAAGCACTGAACTTCTGTTATGTTTAAGAAACCAATGAAGTAAAGCATCTTAGTGTCTGGTAATGAAATGTCTGGAACATAAGAAAACGTCTTGTGCAATGGAATGTGTCTTGTGCAATGAAATGTGCTATGAACAAAAAAATGAAATAAAGTCAGATCCACCTCTTTCCAAACCCTTTCGCCTTCCCAGCTATACTCTGCTTCATCTGACAGGCTCAGGGCACGAGGCAAGGCAGGTGGACAAGGTACTGATGTGACCTAGATGCATTTGGCTGGCAGACGGTCTGCTTTAAACAATTCCTGTATTACTCCATCCTGCACTTGGATACGGTCAAGCACAGAATGTGACTCTTAGCAACAGTTTCTTTACAGGGGAGCAAGTGTACAGTATTCCCTCCACTGTTCTGCCAGAAATTGAAATTCAACCCAAGTACTATACAGACTTCACTTTGAACCCTGTGGAGGCTTGACTTGTGAACAGAAAGGCGATAGGTTTTCTCATCAGACACGTGTGTTGGCAACCACAGTCTACCACCCTGTCTCAAGCAGTAGCTGAATGAATCCATGCTGCTGAGAATTCTGTGGAGCACCTGTGTCCTCCTTCATGGAAGTACACATCAGAGTCTTTGGATCTAACCCTGAATGCTTTCACCCCACAAAAAGGACACCATCCTCTGCTTTCTACTGCTCACTTTCCTTTCTATAGGCCCCATCTTTGTAGTAAGAGACCTAGGACATGGAGAACAACAGCTGTAGAGTCTAGAGGGAAACCACAAGCCAGATGACCAAGGAGGAAGGGAACAGCCATGCAGAACAGGTATCAGATGTGAATGATTCCACCGAGTACTTTTCGAGCAGGAGGAAAATCATCATCAGAGTTAGTGGGTCAAAGAACATTCTTCAGCTTTCTAAGAGGAGTTGCATTCATTTTTTTTGTGCAACTAGCTGTCAAGAACTAGGAAGTGAAGTGTAGTGTACTCCAACAAAAAACACCAACTGAAACTACACGTGTCATCCAGCAAGCATCTATGGAAGCCGTTGGCTTCAAGAGCAAATGCAAAATCTGTGTAGCAGTTCACGCACAGTTGGTCCAGGAATCAAAAGAGAGATGGGATCTCCTACATCCCAACAAGCAAAATTGTGGCACTACATATTAGATTTTTTTCACACAGATCAGTGCAGATGTGTTAGTCACATGTATGAACAGAATGCAAAAAAAGGAGGATTTAAATATATTGCTCTTATTGTGTACGTGCTGATACCTTCTGAGACCAGCAGCTTTGCAGTCAAGAGTCTTTTTTTTCCTTAAGAGAGAAACCAATAGTCGTAACCAAGATGTAGGCATTGTAAAACTTCAGAGTGTCTTGCAGATAAAACTCTGCTTAAGCTTCTGAAGTTCCTTCCCCGTTCTCGTGTGGTTGCAGCTGTTCTCTTTCTTGTTCTTCCTGAGGTGGTCTCACGCGTTTGAAAAAGCCCATCTGAGATGCAGAAAGCAATGGGGAAATTGCAATGTGATTCTCAAATAATAAACAGATGAGAAAAGGCTGAGAGCCCTGGGGCTGCTTAGTCTAGAAAGGAGAAGACTGAGAGGGGATCTGAGCAATGTCTATAAATAGCTGAGGGCTTGGGGGTCAGGAAGGAAGGGACAGAGAGAGTCTCTGCTCACTTGTGCCCTGGGATAGCACAAGGGGCAGTGGATGTGAACTACAGGACAGGAAGCTCCACCTCAACATGAGGAAGAAATTCTTGACTGTAAGGGTCGCAGACCACTGGAACAGGCTGCCCAGAGAGGTTGTGGAGTCTCCTTCTCCGGAGCCTTTCCAGTCCTGTCTGGATGCATTCCTGTGCAACCTGTGCTAGATTCTGTGATCCTGCTCTGGCAGAGGGGTAGGACTCCAAGATCTCCACAGGTCCTTTCCAATCCCTAATATTCCTGTTTCTTGTCTTCATCACATCTTACCCAGTCAGTTGATTTTTTTCCCTCCTGCTCTTTTTCCATATTTTTAACTTCCAATGTCAACAAATATCAGCTGAAAAATTAAACTGAGTAATTCAACACAGACATCCCCTTTTACTCAGTTTACTCCTGAGAAAGAGGAGAGGTTTTACAGTTAGCCTAAAACTTAACTGGTACAGATAATTAGGAAGTCAGGGTATTTCTATAAGCTGCTTGTACTATTTGAAGGACTAGGGGTCATCCTGATGGAGAGCAGCCCAGTAGAGGAAGGATTTGGAGTCCTGGCGGCTGGCAAGTTCTGCATAGGACAGCAACTTGCCCTTGTGGCCAAGTGCCCTGGGGGGGCATCAGGAAAAGTGTGGCCAGCACTAGGGAGGTTATCCCTCTCTACTCTGCCCTGGTGAGAGTACACCTGGTTTTGGGCTCCCCAGTTCAAGAGAGACAAGGACCTGCTGGAGCGAGTGCAACAAAGAACTACGAGGATGATTAGGGGACCTGAACATCTCCCCTATGAAGAGAGACTGAGAGACCTGGGGCTGTTTAGTTTGGAGAAAGGAAGGCTGAGGAGGGATCTTATCAGCATCTATAAATATCTGAGGGGTGGGTATCAAGATGAAGGTGAGGGTCTCTTTTGGGTTGTGCCCAAGTGACAGGACAAGGAACAACAGTTACAAGGTAGCACACAGGAGGTTTGACCTCAAAATGAGGAGACCCTTTACATCACTAGCAGGGAAAAGAAAACAATACAAAGCCCTCAGAGACAGTACTTACCCTGTACATAACAAACACTAGAACAGCCAAGAGCAATAATCCTGCTAGGACAGCCAAAATTATAACCCATATTGGCACAGGCATAGGCTGTGGTTGAATGCCCCATGTAATATTTGTAGTAACCTAATAGAAAAACAGAATAAATCACATTTTGCAGAGCAGTGACATGTTGAGTTCATTCCTGCAGCCTAAGGCTTGCATATTTTTATTCTATGGTGTTTAAAATAGTCCATCGTAAATTACTTTCTCTCTCCAATGTGAGTAAACAGCTTAGATTAATAGTGGCATAAAGGTTTCACTGACCCAAATTTAGTAGGATTTTAAAATTAAATTAAAAGAGGAGTTTTGGGGGGTTGTTTTGTTTTGAGGTCTGGGTTTCTTTGTTGATTGGTTTGGTTAGTTGTTTGTTTTTTTGGTTTTTTTTTGCAGTCAAGTGATACCACACAAGCATGTATTCTGTAATACTTGATGATTTTCAGTAAAACTGTAGGAATCTGGAAATATTTTGGAATCAGAAAAATAACTCAAGGCTTTTCCTGTTTTTCTTAAAAGGAAACAAAAAACAGCTCTACAAGGGTTGGGAGGAAAAAAAACCAACAAACCACAGCACAGTAATAGGCATTAGAAACCATATTAAAAGAAGAAAAAAAAAACGAAACAAAACAATCAACCTCAACCCTTTTAAGCCCTTTTCTTCATATCTTTTCTGTTACAGTGCTCACCAAAAACTTTTAAATTGGCAGCCCAAATAATTGGCCTTTACCTTCCTTTCTGTCTGTGCTGTCTCCATTTTTGAAACCTTCTGGTACTCAGATGATCTTTTTGTTCCAAATTCACATACTACTCCTTGTACTGCATTAAAGGTGCATTATTCAAGCTCTAAGTGCTAGCACAGGGGAACATAATTACCAAGTGAAATATTTCCTCTAACCTCGGTGGCATTAACAAGTACATTATGACCATTCACCATCATTTGTATTCATTTTCATTTAAGCCTTTCAAGCTACAAATACTGTTTACTTGAGTTTTAAGACCCTCAGCTGTAGGTGGAGAAATAAAATTAATCTATGAATCAGGTGTTTGATAACTTTACAGTTATACCAAGCCACAAAAAAGCCTGTCACAGTCACTGGGTTTGTATTAATGTCAAAGTCATTATGTACAGTAACACAGACAGACAGTGAATGACTTACTACTGTAGAATTGTGGATGTCTTCAAAGGAAAGGTTCTTATAGGGGAACTCAATAACATTGAAAGAAGCAGATGACTTGAGAGAATAGGAGTGATTCTGGTTTTCTTTCTGTGTAAGGAGAAACAAAAATCAGTATTGCAGAGAGAGCAAGAATCACTTTTTGTGTTTCAGAAGCAGGGGCAGAATATTCAGGGTCACTCACATTCATGAACGTTTGGGTCCAAAGGCGTGATTTCAAGAACAATATTGCACTCTTTCCCCTTTCCAGGTGACCAACTTGGCAGACTATCTTTAAACAATCAGCAGTCCCACAGCCCTGCATACAAAAACAGAAAGGATATTCCAAATTTGAACACATTTGAGAAGTCACAGAATCACAGTGTGCTGGTTTGAGGCTAATTGGAATGTTTTAATGGAGAAAATTATACTATAGGCTGTGAGAAAGCAAACAATGGTGATGTCTACTTCACTCATAGGCTTGCTGAAATGTATAAGACTAAGAACACAAACACAGGTAAGACACACACAGAGTCTCAGACTCTCTAGCTTCTTGCCTTCTCCTCTCTGCTGAATAATCTAACTAATCACTTCCCATTCTAATCTCCCTGGCTGATCCT
>VWYK01106675.1:10653-21802 GCA_013399775.1 Semnornis frantzii | reverse complement strand
GTTCCAGTGCTCAACCACCCCCATTGTAAAAAACTTATTCCTAACATCCAACTCAAATCTACTCTTCTGTAGTTTGAAGCCACTGCCCCTCACCCTGTCAGTACAGGCCTTTGTAAACAGTTTCTCTCCAGCCTTCTTGTAGGCTCCACTGAGATACTGAAAGGGTTATTAGGTCTTCCCAGAGCCTTCTGTTCTCCAGGCTCTGGAGAGACAACAACCCCAGCTCCTTCAGCCTGTCCTTAGCAGAGGTGCTCCAGCCCCTGATCGTTTTCGTGGCCCTCCTCTTGATCTGCTCCATTAGGTCCATGTCCTTTCTGTGTTGAAGCCTCAAGAGCTGGACACAGTAATCCACTCACATGTTATGGCAGCAGAACTTGATGAACTGAAACATGCCTGTTAAGTAAAGAAATGCCTTACAAGTGTTACAGCATTGTTGCTTTTCACAAATGCAAATGGGAGGATGGAGAGGAAAAGTTCTTCTGCAGTGAAGGAGTTGCCTTTGTGTTCTGTCTGTGCTCATCAGCTGGTGTAATGGCTGTTGAATTCTAGACACTGTCTCAAGACATTTAAGAATTAGTGTTATCATTTCAATAGGGTCTGATAGTTGGACTCAATGATCTTGAAGGTCTTTTCCAACCAAAACAATTCTATGATTCTGTGATTCTATTTTCAAGCTCTTTTATCCTCCCTTCCCTGCTCAAACAGTACCTTTCTGTCTGGTTAGTCGGAACTTGAACTCATATATCCTGTGAACAGATGCAGGTAGAGAATTAAACAAAGAGTGTATTTTGAGTTATCCTGGGTGTTTTCTGTGCTTTGGGAAAATAAATGAATTGTCATCAGCTACAAGTATTCACAACAAAAAGTTTTTTTTTAAATCATGGGGAAAAAAAAAAAAGTAAAAAATTGTTGGAAGGGAGCCACCTTCAGTCATCACAAGCAATGCACCAACCACATCCCGGAAAGAAGCAAGCACTCTGAGCTGGTGTTTTGTTTCTGTGATATTAGGAACAGCAAGTATGAACAGCAGGATATGTCCTAATGGTGGGTGCTCATTGTTTCTCTTGGTGACTGTAACAAACTTTTACATAGAACCTTTTACCCCTTTCAAAAATCTGATTGTTTTGATGAAAAAGCTAAGTACTTTTAAGAAATTAGTTTTAATGATTTGTAGTCTTCATTCTCATGACTTCACTGTGGTGGTAGCATTTAAAAAGAGAACTGAAAACACGTTTCTATCTCTTAGATTCCTTCCCAGCCCATAGGATAAACAGCTTGAATCATCTATAGGGTGTGTATGTGGCCAGGGGAGTGGCACCTCTCTGTAAAAAGAAATTGCTGAGAACAAGAAGGTGAAGAACTGATCTGCCTGTGACAATGCTGAGGTGACTAAGCAGTTCACGTGCCACTTGGGTCCAGCACACACCAGCCCTTGGTGCGAGAGCAGCAACTTCTGTCTTCACAGCAACTCCTCACTGATAAAATAGCAGAACTTAGAAACGGCTGAAGGGTTTTTTTTTGCCTATTGGTTTTTTGAATGAAGAATTCCCTCTCTTCCTGGAGAATTAACCTTCTTCCCTACCTGTGCCATCTTGTGTTGGAATCCTACAGAGGCCTCCCCTCTTGCTTCCCTTCCCACTTGCAGGGGCTATAGCTGAGAAACACTAGCTCAGCTGAGGTTGTCTGCACTCAGATTGCAGAGTCTTGCATGTTTGCTGGAGAAAGAAAAATTAAAGAAATGCAGATTAAATCCTGAGAGACAAACTGTCCAATTTCATACATAGGGGAAGATAGAAGACTGGGTGGAGAAGGAGCATGATGAACCTGGTACAGTGAGAAGTGGATGCTCGATCACATATGCCAGTTGGGGACATAGACCTGCAGCCCTTTGAAGACAGTCCCAGCTCCTTCCTGTGAGTCATGTCAACAAATCTGGCATGGGTTTGTCTTCATTCTCTTCTCTGCAGAGAGAGGAGAGCCATTAGCAGGTTCATCAGTAGTTTAGGAAACATTTTAATCAGGACTGTTGCTGTTCAAGAGTGGTTTTAATAAAAGAGGGGAAAAAAAAGATAGTGGTACCTTCAGAAATAGTTTGGACTGTTGGAACAAACTAAAGCCAGGTCTTTGGTATGGAAAAAAAGAAAAAAGGGATGGAGAAAGGAAGCATGGGCTAGGGTACCTCACCACCAGAATGTGAGGAGAAGGCACCAAGGTGGAAGGCAAAAGCAGTGAACAGTTACTTGTACATCAGAAGCCTGAGGATGGGAAATGCTAACTCAAATCAGTAGAAGTGGGGTGAGGGAACACCCTGGGAGGATCAAAAAGCAGCACGGGACTATTGTGATCAAATTGACTGCTGGAAAAAGTGCCTTGGCAGAGAGAGGTTTGTGGAGTAGTAGGACCTCAAAAGGAGAAACAGCATGGGGAGCAAGGAGGGGTCAATTTTGCATCCTGAGTGGTGGAAAAATCCTAAGAGGGGATTTTGAGGCCAAGATGAACTGTATTCTTTAAAATATAGTTCTTTTTTTTTTCTTTGCATTTCCTTGCTTGGGGGTGGGTGTGGCATGCACTTCTTAGTACTTATTTCTTTATTTTTGGTGGTTATGATACTGACCAGTAAAAGCAAATTATTTAATCTGAGTGAAATCCCACAAACCTTTAAGAAGCTAGCAGGGAACTTGAGTGTATTTACAGGGACAGGTGTAATAATTAATCAGGGACCGACACAGCTGGTCAGAAATATTCTTTTTCTTCTTAAAAAAAAGAGGGCCTCTACACATTAGAAATAAAATGGAGAAAACTATTTACAAAACCTCTTCAAACATACTTGTGACGGTTTGGGAGTTCCCCGCCCCCCCACACTTTGAAATGACCCAGACTAGACCTCAGCCGGACTGGAAGTTAAGAGATGAAGCTGTATTTACAGCTCAGCACAATATACAAGCAAATATATACAGTATATACAGGAATATTTACAGAAATATACAAGTTTAAGGTAATACAGACACACAACTCCCCTCCCAGAAATCAGAGACCCCAGGAGGGGCTCCCAACCACCCTTCCACCTTCTCCCCACTCCCACACCTTACCCCAAGGTTTGGCTTACGCGCAAGGAGGATCGGCTGGGGAGGATTAGAAGAAAAGTGGTTAGTGAAGTTATTCAACAGAGAGGAGAAGCCAGAGCTGCCAGCCCAAGACCCAAGCAGCAAGCCAGCAACTAAGTCCCTCATGACCCAGACTGCCAGCTCGAGAGACTCTTATCTTCTTTGTTTTGGTTTTCTTATACCTAAACATCGCAACAAGCCTCTGAGTGAAGTAGACATCACCACTGTTTTCCTTCACAGCCTATAGTACAATTTTTTTCTCTATTAAAATATTCCAATTAGCTCAAACCAGCACAATACTCTGTAGAACTTCACCATGACATGTAAATAGTTTATGTAATGATTTTAAAGACAAAGTTTTCCAGTATTAGAAAGAAAACCAAGCCCAGAACCCCTCAGACATAGTCTGTAGAACTTCATGATCTGTAAATAGTTTGCGTCATGATTTAAGAGAGTTACAAATTTTCTGATACTGAAATCCCTAGAGCCCTCAGTTTCGAAATGACAGCAGTTTTGTGGGGATGGTTTTAGATAAGATCGCCTCTTGCGATCCCCAGTTGAAATTCTGCTAGAAGTGGGCACATAACATTACTGAAATTTGAAGCTTAATTGTTACTGCCAGCTACCCATCCAGAAACGTTTGTTCATTTGAGGACCAGCACTCCTTGGAAAGAAAGTAGGTGAGAGTCACTTGCAGGAGCCAGCAAAGAAAGGAAGCTTCACAGAATGACAATGCAGAGTTTTCCACCTCTAGCTGCATCCCATATTTCTGTGTGTATCTATAGACAAGCCCCCAAATGAAATTTGGCATCAAGGTCTACCCAGGGTATTTATCCTTCTCCTCATTATAAACCACTATACCTGATACAAATAAATTAGCAACACTACCAGGACCAGAGTATTTGTGAAAAGTTGGGACACCAACTAGAGATTAACCACCACACTGGAAATAATGAACCTTGACAGATCTAGGGTTAAATACTTTAAAATTAGATCCTGCTGAAAGCTGAATCTTGTCGCTTAGCAACGGCTGCATGGGATGCTGCAGTCACTCAGCAGATGCTTCTCCGGGGAGATAACGTTACACTCACAGAAAATGGGTTATGATTGGGTCAAGGTGACATCATGCTGCATGGGGGCATCAGATTTGCAAGACAGCAGAGAACATTATGGCACTTAATACCCAGATTTGTGCAGCCACTTGGAAAAATGAAGGAAATCTCTTTTCTTTTGGAAATGGGCTCAGCTCTGCCTCCACCTTACCTGCCCCATGGAAGGGCTTACAGAGCCTACGTGAAAGCAGCAGGTATTTTCAGCCAGCACGCCAGAGCTGATGGCAACAGGTGGGTTCTTAATCTTTTCAAATTACTCACAGCCAAAAGCAAAGCAAAATGCCTGTAATTTGCAGAGGTCTGACTGTGCATTCAGAGCACGGAAACCCCAACCAGCAGTTTGGAAAACACATGCAAAGCTTATGAAAGAGAGTAAAATTTACCCTTACTCCAAGTGTAGCTTGCTGAGCTAATTTTAGCATTAAAAACAACTGGGAGCCTACTGGATCTTAGTAAGAAACCAAGATACCGGGTTAGTTAAATAAATAAGCAAGCTTCTGAGGCACAAAACCTGTTTTAAAAAGTGATGCTGAGTAAAGACTGATACAGGCAGCTACAGAGCTTTTTCTTTCTGCCAACTGAAAAGCTCATAGGTGCATCAGTGCTTCTGAGGTTGGGCTGATAGAGACCAAGATGCATTTCTAAGGCACTGAAATAGCCGAGAGCTTAACAGCCACTAGCATCTGTGGAATGGACAGAGAAATTAGGTATTCAGTCCAGCCTAGTACTGCTGTGCATTAAGGTTTGAGAAGTCAAGATACTAAGGAAATGGAGATGATGGCAACCAGAATAGAAACAACACTTGAGTAGACATGGTTTTAAGAAACTGGATGTCCTGAGAACATTATAAAAGCAGAGACGAATACTTAGTTGAGGGACTGAAACAAAGTACGACAATGGCAAATGTAGCATCTCCTGCTAAGACATGAGGCAAAGACACCTCTGTCCCCACTCTTGTAAATGAAAAAAAGCCCCCACATAACCCAAAAGAACAAACCACCTCAAACCAAACAAAAGAAAACCCAAAACCCAACCAACAAAATCCACCACCCAAACAAAAAAGCCAAAACCACTCCATACAGCCCAGCCCTGTAAATAACTTATTAACATCGACCTCTGAAGTACCTATCATGCGTGACAAGTGTTCCTTTGTCCTTCTTCATCTGGACCAGCTGCTCCCAACAGGAGTTCCTGGTGAGCATGATCTCTTTTGGTAATCTTCCTGAAGAGTCAGCATCAGGATCAATCTCATTAAGTCAAGTTCCAGGTCACAAACTACCAACTTGTCCTACTGACTAGGGCCTCGGCATTTGGCAGCGATGAGAACAAAGACGCAGACATATCAGTTGGTAACTGGTAACATAATTAGCTGATGGTTTCCAGTTGGCCAAGGCCATGACAAGCCTAGCACATACCAGGCAAGAGTGGTGCTGCAAAGCTGGGGAAATAGTAAGACCAAGTTACAGCAGGCACCAGTACTCCTAGAAGAGTGTCTGTAGTTCCCATTCACCTGCCAGCAGGCTGCATTCAGACTGTAACTGATGTACAGAAAATTGGTTCAGATTTGTTTCCAACTGGAAACCAAATAATCTTGGTTTGTTCATTATGTCAAGAGTCTAAAGAGAGAAATAATTGCTTTTGTACTGATGCAATAGGAAAACAAACAGTCTGGTGTTTAACAAAGAGCTGCTTAAACTAACACTGGCAGAGGGTAGTTAGTTAATATTGTTATGTTAGCTGTAAGCATTTCACAACTGTAAGAGCAAGCATCTTTCAGAAGAGCCTTCTGGAAGAAAAGGGAAAACAAGAAACCCAACTGATCTGAAGACTGAAAATTCAAGCAGAGGTGATAGTGCTTTGCCTTTCTCAGGTGCAAAAACAATTCTCACAGGGAAAAACAGGGAAGGGAGTCCCTATGTGCTAATATGCTGGGAAAGTTCACAATGACATTACTGGACTAATAAGCAGAGCTGATTTCCTCTATACCAGATGTTCACAGCTACATATATTTACTCACACTACTCAAAATAAGAACACTTAGAAGTATCTGGAAGCTAAAAATCTGTGAAAGTAGAACCATATTGTGTCAAATTTAGACAGCCTTTTTTTTTTTCTCCCTCCCCCCCTTCCCCAAATAAATCTAATCTATTAAGTACTTCCTCAACAAATGTCTTTAAAATACAGCTGGTGTAAGTGGGTAATTGCTTCACTTAATGCTTTATTTCCAGAACTGAGGCTCCATACAGAGGGTAAGTTCCAGCAAAGTTGTAACAGAGGAAAACACTCCTGGGAAATTTAACAACAAACTTAAGTCTCTCTTAGCATAATGTATTGAATAAGAATTAGAGAGATATCATTAACATATGATACATAGCTGTGATTTTTGTCCAAACTAATTAGAGCAGTTGTTCTCTTACCAGTGTATTAAGATGAACACTACAGCAAAGGTATTAATGGAGCACAAATGTTCTGTAAATTACAAATCTGTTAATCTGTGACTTAAAATTTTGACAGGGAGGTTAAGGCAAGGCTTTGTTAAAATCTACTCTATGGTTTCAAGAGTTGCAAAAGGAACTGTTGTATTTCCATCAGAAAGCTTAGCTCTGAGGTTAAAGGAAATAACATTGGAAGAGATGGATCAGATGTGCTTTTGCCACAGGTTGTTTTCCTCCTCTTGGGCACTGCCAGGGCACAGATGAGTGTGTGTGTGTGTGTGTGTGTGCGTGTGCACTTGAGGAGAAAGCTGGCCTGGCAGCAGCAAGCTGAGACAAGCAGAAAGTGGGATGGGGAGGATTTAATTCCTGCTAGTGAAAAGGAAGATGTTCCCCCATCTGTGTGCCTTCCATAATGCCTTTTATGTAAGGAGACCAAACAGACACTGTAAATCATATCTAAAGAAAATAAACTCTGAAAAGGTACCAAACAGGACCTCTGCAGCTTTATCTAGGGACACTTTTAAAATTGCATGCCTTGTACTATGCTGTTAATCTTTGAGCCCCATCATATAAGCAGCTTTGGCCACAGCAATATGAATACAGAACTGTACATAAGAAACTTCCTCAGAAACAAAGATTCAAGTTACCTCTGTTTAAACACCTATTTTACACAGGAGGGCAAAAGGTATGCAGCAGCATTTCAGCAATTTCCCAGATGTCAAAAGTGTTCCTTGAGTTCCATGTTAAAATCTTGGCCTCAATAAGATGCTCTTTAAGCACTATGGGCCTGAAGTGTATGAACTTGGATTGAACGCAAATCCCACTCTGGATTGATAGGGTGGCTTCACAGATGACATCCACATGCATGCAACCTTCTTATCCAACCTACGATGAACTACATTTGGCTTTTTACACCTCAGAGGGGTTCCAATGGGGAGGTATGGCACTAGGAGCACCATTGAGGCCAGAACCCCAGGGCCTGAAGATAAAGAGAAAACACACTGCTTTCTGTTTGCAATGCTGTTTTATTTTAGAAAAGCCCCTTTGATCATCTGACTGAAAAATGCGGGCAGAAAAGTCACAAATGTTATAAAACAAAGTTTATTCTGCAATATTTTGTCATAATGAATTGCATCTCTTTGGTAAAAATAAACTTTATAAACATTTTAATTAACAGATTAGCATACAAAAAACTAAACTTCTGTAAATCGTCTTTAAAATGGGTAAAAGGACTAAAACTGGAGGAAAAAGGGTTAGAATTGGTCACCTACTGGCAAAATTATTCTAAACAAACCCAATGACATTGCTTATGCTACATTAGAAACAAGCTAATGAGAACAGTTTAAAAACCAACTCTGGTTCATTTGATCAGAAAGCATTCTTACAATTCACTTTTCAATAAATAATAGTTACAATGGATTTGCAATCATAAAATGTTTTATATCACTATATGGCAGTAACATACCTTTAGTTATGCACTTGAGTTGAAGAAATGTACATTTATAAAACAGACTTGATAATGGCACTGGCATTTAGGTGTGAAGAATGTGCTTTAAGAGATAATGGCAGGTGCAACACTTAAAATGTTCTACCTTTCTCAATAAATATTTTGACTACACCACTATTAATGTGTATGAGTGTACACTGCTTTAACCGAGATGTGCACTTCCTTTTTTTTTCCAGTTGCAAACCATACAACTTCCACATTACAGCTGGGTTTTAATGTCTTTGATGTGACTTTTGCAAGAAGCAGGAATTTAGTATTGCAATCCAAAAGGCCAGTACAGGTTTGCCCACAGTTCACATCAGATTTTTCCTCAACGGAGCAGCCTCCCTTGTACAAGAATCTCATACACTACTGCAGTTAAAGATTGAATGTGGTTCATTAATACTTTTCCTGCCAAAAACGAGTCAACCATTGGCATGAGCATTTTACATATGTCACTAAAAAAAAAAAAAACCAAAACCCAAATCCAACAATCAAAATAACTTTTCATTATACTCCATTTATACTATATACACCAGGGGTCTCTAACTGAGGTGGCAAACAAACCCAAAGCCAACACTAGATCTGTGAACAAAAGGAAGGGCAGCTATTCTCCCACTACCAAGAGGGGTGCTCCCCATCTGAGTTGGCAGACTTTGCCTGCCAAAAACACGCAGGCAGAGGCATGGGACAACAGTGTGGAATAGATCAAGGGCATAGATCAGCTGCCTTCTCCTTCAGAAGGATGACAGCAAAGCAGGAAGAGCAGGGCTCTGCCACACCATTCTATGTCCCAGGGAAAGGCTAAAATTACTTCCACAGTTACAGTTCTTTCAGGTCAAAACCTGTAAGGATGGATGCAGCTTTCGGTTCTGGTGAGTATGGTTTTATTGCTTGTTGCATATGGTGCCTAAATGCATTTGTCAGCATTCCAAACCCACCCCTTCAGTAATGCCAGCAGCATTATCACCAGCTTCAGAGTTCAACAGCAGCACAGCACACTCCTCAGCATTAACCTTCTCCTTTGTTTTTTTATTGAGGCAAAAAAAAGCAATTCAGAATCAAACCAAACCATGATGCTGACTATGGCTGACAGTTTTCAGAATACTGCACCGATACAGCTTTCACTGCAAGCCACAGAAAAGCTGCAACCAGCTTCAGTGGGAGGCAGGCAGCACCCCTCTTCAACAACGTGCAACTGAAGTCATGGCACCAAGCAAAATTCCAGGCTGCTCACAATACTTCTGTGTAGCTGAATCCTTCTCTCCACAGACACAAACTCTGCCCTTTGCAGTTTTCCAGCAAGCTACCAAAGCAACTCGTGAGCCAAAAAAAAAAAAAAAAGGCAGTTCCACTAAGCCTTCACATCTCCACATTCCAAAATCTTAAGAACCACTTTTCTGGTGGTTAATTTTCCTGTAAGAAGCATGTTTTACCCCTTATTATTCACCAGGAATAAATCTGATGTCAAGGATCTAATTGGCTAATGCACCACTTGTGATATCCAGAGGACGCAGGTCGGCAGGGGTGCTGCCCTGTTAGGGATGTAGGCTAACAGGCATCCACACAAGGCGGGAGCAGAGCAGGGTATTTTTCTTCCCTTTCAAGAAACGAATCATTCTTAAAACTGAAATAATAAGGGGAAACAAACCAACCCACTTTCCCCCACCCGCTAGTGTTTGTGCTTTAAAAAAACCCACAAAAACAACAACAAAACCTTGGCTTTAAATTCCAAAACACAAAGAACCTCAAATATTTCAGGCCTGATCCAACAGCCGTTGAGTCAGTGGGAGCACCACCATTGTCTTCAAGAGGCACTGGAGCAGGCCCTCAGAGCAACAGACCTTCAGCAGCATGGCTGTGTTCATATTTAAAGCAGACAGTTTATGGCAGTATTCGTTAAGACTGACACACAGGAAAAACAACAACAAAACACCCCAACAAAACCCCAATACTGATCTAAGAAAGGCCTCCAAACAGCCAGGAGAATACCCAGTAAGGGAAAAGGTTAAGTTTTGGCTGAATCCAGCACGGTTTTCAATTACTGAAACAGCAGACACTGTTTTCCTAGGTGGCTCTGCTCCTAATTTTCAACCATCTCACCCAACACATGCTGGAAGCAAAGGCTTCCCATGTTAGTGAGAACATTTATGGCACACAATGCTTTCAGAAACAGGGAAGATGAGTTTTGATAGCTGTAGGCAATTCTGCAACATACTTAAGGTATCATTATACAGTTAGCACTGTCAAAACCCCAAGCCAATAGAACTGCCTACCTGTCCTGAAACAGAAAATCTAAGAAGCCATCACCTACAGGAAGGTGTAAGCAACTCGCCACCACTTTTAAAAGAAAAGGAAGAAACGTTCACTCTAGCACTAAAAACACTAAAACATTTTTGGCTGAAGGATGCCTGGCAACCATAAAGAGATTTTTCTTATTGCAAAAATGAACTGTGAGGGAATTACTTCCCCAAAGCAGAGAGGTCCACCTGAGCTACAACACACATCCAAAGGCAGAGGCATAACCTTTGCAGTTGGATGCCCTGTGCATGGGAGGGGGCTGATAGGGCAGACAGCAAAGACAGAGCAATCTGGGAAACGAGGTATGGACAGTCCATGTGACAGAACCAGCCAGCACCGGGCAGGTGAGAAGGGGCAAAAATTCCAATTCAGGGTTCACTAATCCAAAAGGAAGCTATTCTATTTTCTCTCAGATTGGGGAGGTAAGACATTCCCTTGTCAGCAGATGTCTGCCATTTAAAAAAGCCTCCATCTCATCCATGCTGTCACCACCATCAACTGTTTGGATCGTCCACCCCCACCCCAATTGGTGAAAGGGATCAGAGAGGCAGATGTTGCAAAATTATGCAGCTACTATCTATTCAACAGTGGTGGTGACAGGACAACATCAAGTTTGGCAAGTAGCAGCTTTCACTGTTGGCTACATCCAAGGCCTGTGTATGCATGTACACCCCTACATGAAAAAGACACACACACTCCCTGCCCCCCCCC